>PVLD010000741.1:0-25007 GCA_004027595.1 Dinomys branickii | reverse complement strand
TGGCTACACATTGTAACAGCTTAACTCCCGGAAGGGGGAAAGGAGGGTGGTTTAGCACAGCTCATGTATCATTGTTACTAGAGAAAATTTCTCTTACAATGTGGCTTAGAATATATTTTGCAGGAGAAACAAAACACAAATTGATAGACCGGGGGCAGGTGTGAAAGAGAGAGGACATATGGTTGACTTTCATCTCCACTTATTAAGCAGCCATGGAGTAGAAATGTGAGTTAGTAAAAAGGGGAGTGTCTTGGTTACTTTTTTCTTGTTGCTGAGACAAAATACCCAACGCCCAAAATGAAGGAAGGAAAGGTTTATTTAGCTTACAGTTTGCAGAGGTTTCAGTCCATACTTAGCTGGTTCTGAGGCACAGTGGCACATGGCAGAGGGCAACAGTTCATGGTGGCAGTACACAGCAAAGCAACAGGCACACGAAAGGAAGAATGGCCGCAGGAAAACAGCCTCTCTCCTTCCCTTACGTTGTAAACCGCCTACCCCCACCCACGGGGCATGTAGCTCTCACACCCATAATCCCAGCAAACTATCTGCCCTAGGGTAGGTGTAGCTCTCACACCCATAATCCCAGCACTGGATCATGGATCAGTCATAAACTCTAAAAGCCACCAAATAACTGCATGAGGATTTGGGGGGACATACGGATGCAAACCATAACAGGGAGATAATGAGGAAGGAACAAATGTTGGCAGCGGAATGGCAAAGCTTTGTTTGGAATATAGTATACTTGAGACATGGATAAAGATAGAATAGGAGGTAGCCAGACTTTTCCCATTAGGGATCATACAGTCTAGGTACACATCCCTTTCTTCTTTTTTTTCCCTATCTTTTAAAAGTGTAAAAGTCATTCTTAGCTCCTGGGCCATACCAAAATGGGCCAGACATTTGGTCTAAGGACTACAGTTTGCTAAGCCCCAATCTGGAGAAGGCAGGGTTAGAGACACAGATTTGGGTACCACCAGCACTGGTAGAAGACAGAGGCTGTGAGGTACTCCCACCTTTCGAGCACAGCAGAGGTGCAGCCACAACACTGCGGCTGGAGGAGAGGTGAGGCTGGGGTGTTTATTCAGATCTTACTCTCATGCTGTGGCCACAAATAGTGCCCGCATCCCAACCTCGTAAGACAAGAAGCATGTTGCTCACTTAAACGATGTTAGCTGTGTTCCTCCTCTTCCTGCCTAACCCCGACTGTGGAAGCGCCTAGCAAGACAGGCTGCAGTGGAGGGGAAAGTGCTATGGCAGAAATTGTGAAAGCCTTTAAGGGTTCTCCCAGAATGACTACAGCAGGGAGGTGTCATCACCTAACAAGAATAAGCAATGGGTACTTGGAAACAATAATGCAATGGCCCCAAAGGGTGTGGTATCCAGAAAGTCCAGAGCACAGAGTAACTCAAGAAATAGGATGTGGTCAGCTGGGTCAGAGGCCTTTGAGAGGTTGAATAAGACGAAGTGGAGGTCACTATTGGGTTTGGAAAATGAAAGTCTTATGTTTCATCTGCCAAACAAGCAATATTAATGATCCTGCCAGTGCTAAATCACACAATAGCAATACTGTTGTCAGTTTGTTCCACAAGGAACAATTTTCCTACCCTATGCCCTTAAAATGGAGATGATTAAAAATTGGTGATGGTCCAGAGTATCTTGTGAGTTCAATAATCCAACATATTTAGCTACAAAAGTAGAAGGTAACCTGATGTGATTTTCCCAGTCATAATTATAATATACATTCTTAGAAAGGAGTCTTTGGGTTAAAAACAACAAATATTACACTTTGATCAAATTATTTTGCGGGCATTTCCTAGCGATGGAAGAAGCATTGAACAGCAAATTTACACTTTCAGGAACGTTGTCCATGTTCCTCCTTCCAATCAGTGGGACTTTCCTGGGCCGACTCTCACTCTTCCCCTGGATCTCACCACTTGTTGGAGAGGAACCTGTGTGTGAGTTTGCAAAGTTGGGGGTGAAGAGTACACAGGTGAAGCAGGCACAGCGGTGTCGACGTGAATCGCTGACTCCGCGTATTTTGCTCTCAGCCTGCCTGGGGCTGAGGACAGTGATAGGACTCATTTTGGCATTTGGCAAGGTACCTGAAAAACCTGAAATGTCTCCCTGTGATCTGTATCTGTTATGACATTTTAAGAGTTGTTCCTTTAAAATTCAAACCCTAGCCCTTTGGTTTTTTTCACATTTTCTTTTTCTCTTTTTTAGAATATTGAAATAAGGAAATCTAGCCTTCCACTACATATAATGTCATACCAACCGCGGGACAAAATCAACTTAAAAGCTAGTTAGGGATCCTCAGCTATAAATCGGGTGTGTGCTCATCAAGCTCAGCTCTCACAGCAATGAGTTTAGCAGAAAGTGTCACATTCAACCAAGAGCTCTGGTAAACGACATTTCTCCCTGCTTCTTGCACATCCAGTGATATTGAGCACCTTCTAAGGTGAAGCTCCAGTCACCTCCCTGAGAGAGCACCTCTTAATCCAGCCTTGGATCTGACGAGTTCTTTCCTTTGTTCTAGATTACTCTCCGGATTATATCAGTTTTTAAAAGTCCACTCACAGCATAGTTCCTACTAGATTGTGGTTAACTTAAATGCAGATTTTTTTTCACATGAATGGTCAAGACAGTCTCCCTCATTTTGTATTTATAAGACTGACTTTTGAGAGTCTAAACATGGAATTTTACATTTAGCCTCATTGACTTTCAGTCTGCAGTATTCAATGAACTGTTTTAATTTGTCAAAAACATTTTGAGTTTTTATTCAAATATGCCAGCATGAGATATTTTAGGCTAAATTGTATTGTCTGAGTGACAATGACTTGGAGGTAGAAATTTGATCAGTATGTTAGAAAAATTTCTCCCTTCAAACTCTCAAGCTCTGTTACCCAAATGGTGTTCACATGGTTTTTGAACACTTCAGATGTGCTACAATCACTGGATTTCAGAGACTGCATGCAAACAAGGAGAATGTAAAATATTTACTGAAAACTTAAAAAAATTAAATATGATACTTATTACATGATTTGGGGAACACAGGGTTAAATAGAAGATATTCCTACAAACAATTCTTCCTGTTTCTTCATACATGTTAAAATGTGGCTAGGAGAAATTTTAAAATTACAACTGTGACTTGCATCTGTGGCTGAAATAATATTTCCATTGGACAGTATTGCTCTAGAAGTTGCAGGGACTCAGCTATTGTAATTGGATAATTATAGCGCAAGTTTGAGTTGGGCTGGAGACAGTGGAAAATTTGATACAAGGCCCAGGGTGCTGGTGTGTGGATGAAGTGGGAGGGGAAGGTAATGTTGGGTAGCCAGAGAACAGCATGATACTCGGTGTGTGGGGTGCCTTGAAGGAAAGAGAGGAGAGAGAGGGTTTAGGAAGAGACAGAACATCCAAACTGAACAATTTTCTACAAGTCCCATATAATAAGTTGCCACTGCTGATCTGGGTTGAATGGCAGTTGATCCCCATGGCACACACTGGAGCTTCCTATCAGGGCTGCCCACCCCCCAAGTGTAGTCTGTCACAGCCTGTCCCAGTACTTTCTTAGCTAAACGCACCCCTCCTTTCATGGCAGAGGAAGAAAAGTGTGTGATCTGTGATCTGTCCTGTGCTCTCCTCTCTCTGCTGTGCTGCATCCAGGCCTTTGATTCTCTCCGCCTTAGAGACGCACTTGGCAGACATCAGAAAGTCCTTTGCTGGAGTTCTGCCAGATTTGTCATTTCTGGTGCAGAAATACCATTTATCATGCAAATGCAGAGACAACACTTTTCAAGATTCTTTTCCTGCCTTAACTTTATCCTTGGCTTTGATTTGAGGAGGGATTAAAGTCAGTCCTCTTTGTCCTCAGGTTGAATATTCATGGATTAAACCAACCAGGGATCAAAAATATTTGAAAAAATTTGAGAAAGTTCCAAAAGGCAAAGCATGAATTTGCTCTATGTCAAGCTGTATGCTGAATCTATGCAAATGAAGTGCTGTGCAGCACACTCCACTGTAGCCTTCTACCACCTCACAGACCCTTAGACTCCTCCTACTAAGTGTTCTTCGAGCATGGTTTGTCTCATGTCTTGTTCTAGAGTTTATAATCATGCCTGGAATGGTGCGCCTAAAGTGAACATGTACAGACTATTTTCCCTGTCATTGTTCCTAAGAATACAGGTAGAAACTATTTACATAGCACAGCATTTACACTGTATTAAGTATTATAACTCAGAGATGATTTAACTTATATGGGAGGATGCACCTAGGTTATATGGCAGTATGCCATTTCACCAAATGGGTTTGAGCACCTGAGGATTTGGGCATCCAGAGTGGGAGGTCCTAGGACAAATCCCTCGTGGACACAGAGGGAGAACTATAAATATCCTGGGTCTTTTCATTGAGGCTGGGCTGGACATTCACCATTGGTGTGCTGAGGATGTGGCTGAGCATGCTGTTTTTCCTACAAATGCAGCATTTATTACAATAAATGCTAACTAAGGCGCCCATACCTCTTTGTTAAACTTCTAATGTGTAAAGGCCTATCAATGTATTAGAATTTCATGGACATTCACACAAATGGCCCATGTGCTTTCATTCACCTAATTCCCTTGCAAACAGGAATGTTCATCTCATTTAAGATGGGGGCACTGAGCATGACAGAACTTCTGCCTGGATGTCTGGAAGTTGATGACAACCCCAGACATACTTTACTTGGCTCTTGCAGGGATTTAAGAAATTAAACCAACCCTGGAAAATCAGAACACCCCACACCAAACTCTAGAGTTTGAACTTTCCTTGAAACCTCCCATGGGTCTGTGTTCCCTGGGGTATCCATAGGCAGCGACAGTGGCCCCACCACCTCGGCCTGTGCTCTGCGCTTCCTGTGCCCAGGCACACGCATGGGGACCACCACATCCACACACTGGAGTTACCTCACTCATGCATGGGCCACCTGTGTCCACTGTCACAGGTCTTCCCAACTGAAAAGCTAGCATGAAATATATTCACCAGAAAGTGGAATGATGCAGGTGTTTTTTAAATGATGATTTTTATTCCCAGGGAAGCATAAGAGGTAGAAGGAGAAATTCTGGAAGGGAGATGTTAAAGTACACCCGCCTGGCTATGTCTTCAAGAGGTGGAGCCAAAAGAGGAGGAGGACACAACAGTCTCACATACAGTCCAAATTTATCTTTGGTTCACCCCTGCTGCCCACCCAGTAGAGTTTTAAACAAGGAAATCCAGTCAGTACTAGACAAAGCTATGCAACTATTTCAGCTTACTTACAATAGTAGACTTAATAATTTACCATAAAAGAAACAAATGCAGGAACAGCACACGGTCTGGGTGAAAGCAGGTGGCCAGCTGAATGGAGGAATGCCCTTTCTTCTAGGCAAAAAAGGAAAACCAGGTCATGGCTACTCGCAAGTCCCAAGGCCTAAAGAGCTGTGAGCATTAATGCCCTGTGTAGGGCAGTCTAGGGCAGAACAAAGAAGGAAAAAAGACTTCCTTGTTTACTGCTATCTCCTATGGCATCAGTATTAGTTTTCTGTTGCAGTAGCAAAGAACCTGAGGCTATATAATTTGTAAAGAAAAGAGGTTTATTTAGCTTATAGCCTTGGAGGCTGAAAGTTCATATAGCTCTGGCAAGGACCTCATGGCAGATGGTGTCATGGTGAGAATGTGTATGAGAGAAAGAACTCATACCACAGACAGGAAGCTAGAGAGTAAGTCACCAGGCAGGCTCTCTTAACAACTTGCTCTTGTAAGAACTAACTCAGGTTCCACAAGAACCAGTTTAATCTCTTTGAAGGGCAGCACCCTCAAAACTGAGGGATCTTCCCTTTGTCCCTATATCTTAAAGCCCCCCCTTCACACTGCCACAATGGAGACCAGTCTCCAACATAAGCACCCTTGGAGGACACATTTAACCACACTCAAACCATGGCATTATCCCATATTCTTGCCTTTTATTTTGATATAATACAATTATTTTTAAAATTGTAGAAAAGGGACAGTGACCCAAACATAACAGTGCATTTATCTTTTTAAAAAGAAAACTGAATAGAAAGGCACTGCTTAAAAAAGGCTTGAGTTTTCTTCACATTCCTGAGGTAGAATCTAGATAGCTTGTATAAACTTGAGTCTACTAGGGCTGCTGTTTTTGGCCTAGTTTCCTTGTAGAGCAAGAAGAGACTTTTGAAAGTCCCTTGGCCCAGGGTGTTTTCTCTCCTGGACAGTTTCTAATTCAGGAGGCCAGCTTTGGCCACTCTGGGCAGGTTCCTGAAGGAGGGTCAGGTCTCACATGTGCTATAATGACCAGTTTTTACTGACGACCAAACTGGCCCCTTTGAAATTGCTGTGTGCCCGGCCAAGATCTAGTTTCTCACTCACAGTGATCACAGTGTGAGCTGGTCATGAAGTCATGTGTTTGTTTCCCTGTTGGTTTGGTGTGGGGATGGGGGTGAAAGAAAGGCCTGTTAGACTTGCATTTTATTATAAATGTGCTCAGTGATTTCTCTCCTGAATCCCATATCAGATAAATGCAATCTAAAACAAACTGGTGAAAAGCTAACAAACAAAAATGGCTGGGTCTGTTTCATCTTGAGAACTATCCTAATCCTTCCATGTTGAAAGTTGCTCTCCTCTGTTTTCCTTGTCCTGAGTCCAACCTACAGAGATGGCTATGGATTCCTATCTGTTATTATTCATATCTCTCAGATCCCTCAGATCCTCCATTAGGTATGATGGCAGTTTTTACATACTGTAACCCTAGCATAGATTTTTGCATTGCTCTATGTTTCATAGTGGTGTTCATCTTTGAAATGGTATCCTGACAAAGACTGTCTTTGGCCGACCTCTAGCCAGGCTTCCCTGAGCCTTGTTTTTTGGCTAGGCTTCAACTTGGGCTAATAAAGACTAAGGCACTAACACAGTTTGTCACACAAAGCCCCATTCCTAGTATGACCCTAGTCTCCCCTTAAATACTTGCATGAGAAAATGCAAGGCCACAGAATGAATTTGCTGCTGGTTCTACTCAACAGTGAAGACAGAATCCACTTCAGTGAAAGCCAGTTAGCAACCTATACAGCTTCACACAGCCAACCTCTGCTTCTCTCTTTTTGTAATTTGTCACTTTCCTGACTCTACTGAGTCCTTCCTTATCCCTGTCCCTAGCCCCTCATCTTCCCTTTTAAACTTTTGTCATCTCTGTATAAATCAAAGTGAGTTCAGTTCATGCTGGACTCTTCCCGATTGCCATAATATATCACAGACTACAATCTGTATTGACCACTACTAACTCATAGCCAGCTTTGATTATCTCTGACAGTATGTGTTGTGTACCCAATAAAGCTCTGAGCTCATTAAGAGCAGTAAATATATCTTGTACCTTTGTGTGTTGGCCACAGCTGCTGCAGTGCTGTGCACACGTTAGGCTGTTAGAAATCCTCTGCTGGAAGAATGGGGCAGTGAATAATTTGAGGCATAGAGTCACATAAATGGTAATCACCTCTGCCTTTGTTGCAGGTGGAGTCAGGGTTTGGGAGATTCATTCACAAACTCATAATAGCAAGTCTTTCTAGACAAGACTTTTAAATCCACAAGATTTTGTTACCATTGCATGGATTTTGGTTCTTTTCATCCTACATTTCCTTATCTATGCACCCATGCCTATGCCACACATAAAAAAATATTTTACACACACACACACTTTGCAATTTCCCTCTCTGATTTGCTTCCATATTTTTCTTTCCCTTTCCTCTCTGGAAATATTCAGTTTTATAAAAGCAAAATTTAGTGCTTAAGTTCAAATCCATTAAAATGATATTTTCCAGGAACTACATATTTGTTTATTTTGGAACTTTGAAGTTTTATTAAATTTACAGAATATATTTTAGATGACTTGGCAGGTTCATATTGTTAAGATTGTCTGGAATATTATGCTTTTCTCTCTTTTCAGTCTTTCTTTTAAAATCTTTAATAAAATTATTATTTTTTCTCTGTTTATTTTTTTATTAGTAGACGTTTGTATTACGTGATTATCACCTTCCTTGTTGAGAGTTGGTACATGTACATAAAGCATCTTAATTTTTAATTATCCCTTTCCCCACTTCTCTCTCTCCCCTATCCATGTCATGTGGTCCACTTCCCATTTATCTCTCTATTTCCTATTATATGTCCGTGTTTTGCTCTTTATTTATATTTTGGGCCTCTCATATAAGAGAAACCATGCAATATTTCAGTTTGTTTGTCTGATTTATTTCACTTAACATTATGGTCTCAAGGTACATCCATTTTCCTATAAATGACTGAAATTTATCCTTTTTTATTGTAAAGCAGTACTCTATTTCATATAAATACCATTTTTCTTAATCTGTTCATTTATTGGTAGACATATAGACCACTCGCAAAATTTACATATTATGAATTGTGTTGTTATAAATATGAATATGCAAGTATCACTGTAACATGATTTCTTCAATACCCTTGAGGATATACTCCAAAGAGGAAGAGGCCAAATTGAATTTTTAGTTTTAGTTTTTTGAGTTGTCTCCACACTTATGTCCATAATGGTTGTACTAATTCACATTCCCACCAGCACCAGGAATACAGAAGGGTTCCTTTTCCCCCACAGCCTGGCCAGCATTTGTTTTGTTTTGTTGGCTTACTGTTTTCTTTCTTTCTCTCCTTCTGTCTTTTGTGGTTTTTTTTGAGGTAGGGTGCCACTATGTAGTCCAGGCTGGCCTTGAACTCCAGATGATCCTCCTGCCTCAGCTTTCTGAGGGTGGGATTACAGGTGTGCACCACCACACTTGGCTTCAGCATTTATTATTTGATTTCTTGATGGCCATTCTTTCTGGAGTAAGATGAAATCTCAACGTTCTTTTAATTTGCATGTCTGTAATGGCCAAAGATGTTAAACATTTTTTCATGTATGTACCGACCATTTGTATTTCTTCTTCTGAGAAGTGTCTGTTCATTTCAATTGTCCATTTTTTGATGGAGTCTTTTATTTTGGAAAGGTCTATTTTTTCTTGAGTTCTTTATATGTTCTATGTATTAGTCCTCTGAGGAATAGTTGGCAAAAATTGTTTCATATTCTGTAGATTGTCTCTTATTTTATTGTTTCATTTGCTGTGCAGAAACTTTTTAATTTGATGTGATCCCATTTATTAATTCTTGGTATTATTTCTTATGCAATTGGAGTTATGTTCAGAAAATCCTTGCCTATGCCAGTATCTTCGAGAGTTTTACCTATTTTACCTTCTAGCAGATTATTTCTCTTTTAACATTTAGATCTTTTGTCCATTTTGATTTTAGTTTAGTACAAGATGAGAAATGTGGATCTAGATTGAGTCTTCTGCCTGTGGAGAGTCAGTTTTCCCAACATCATTTGTTAAAGAGGCTATTTTTCCTCCAGAATTTTTGGCCCCTTTGTCTAATTCTGGCACAGTATCCTCATACTGTCACTTCTATTTTTTTATTTTTAAAATTTATTTTAAAAAAGAAAAGTATATTAATAGACATCCATTTATAAAGTAGCATAAGAACAATTAAACAACACTGAATTACAGACAAAGTGGTAGGAAATTAACAGTGGTTATTTTACTACATATTAATATCTTCAAGGTAGTTTCTCAGGAAAACAAACAGAGACAAGGAAAATTGATCAAATAATTAATCATTAACTGATCCTTTCAGTAAAGCAATAGAAGTCAGTAGTACAAATATGTTAGCTGTCCTGCATATACATATGTACATAATTTCCCCTTCTTTCTTTTCTCTTTTTCCTCATCCCAGTTGCTCTTCACTTTTGAGCAGTTTCATTTCATTTCACAATGTTTATTATACATCTTAATTTTTATTCACTCTTTCAGGTTCTTATACTAGTGAGACAATACATTGCTCTGATTTATTTCACTTATGAGTATGGTCTCTAGTTGTGACCATTTACCTGTAAAAGTCTCGAGTTTATCTTTCTTTCTTTATAGCTGAATAATATTCCATTATAAAAATACCACAACGTTTTTTACCCATTCCTCAGTAGATGGACATTTGCGTTGCTTCCGTGATTTAGCTATGACAAATTGTGCTGCTATACACATGGGAGCATGTATATCACTGTGATATGATGTTTTCAGTTCTGGGAAAATACCCACAAGGGGAATAAATGGATTAAATGGAACCTCCAGACCTAGTTTGCTGAGGATTCTCTAGACTGATTTCCACAGTGGTTTCACCAGTCTGCATTCCCACCAGCAGTGGGGAAGAGTTCCTATTTCTCCACAAAGCCTTGCCCGCATTTGTTACTGGTTGATTTCTTAACGCTAGCCATTCTTACTGGGATGAGATGAAATCTCACTGTTGTTGTAATTTGCATTTGTTAGATGACTAATGATGTTAAACATTTTCTCATGTATTTGTTTGCCACTTGTATTTCTTTATCTGAGAAGTGTGTATTCATCTCAGATGACCCTTTTTGGATTGGATCTTTGAATTTGGGGGGGCTGATGTTTTTTAATTCTTTATATGTTCTAGATAAAAGACGTTTGTCTTGGGGACAGTCAGCTAAAATTTTTTCCCAATTTGTGTGTTTTCTTTTTACTGTGCTGGTGATTTCTTTAGATATGCAGAAACTTTTCAGTAGGGTGAGATCGCAGTTGTTGATTCTTTGAAGTATTTCCCATGTGGTTTGTTTTCTGTTGATGAACTTTCTGCCTACCTCTATGTCTTTGAGGATTTTTTCCTATTTTCTCTTCCAATAGATTTAGTGTTTCCATTTTAAGATTAAGATCTGTGATCCATTTTGACTTGAGTTTTGTGCATAGTGATAGACTTGGGTCTATTTTCAGTCTTTGGCAGGTGGCAAGCCAATGTTTCCAGCACCATTTTTTAAGGAGGCTATCTTTCTTCGAGTGAGTTTGTTTGGCCCCTTTGTCAAAGATTATGTGGCTGAGTGCATTTGTGATTGTGGCTGTTTCTTCCAGTCTGTTCCATTGACCCTCTGGTCAGTTTGTTAGCCAATACCATGTTGATTTTATTACAGTAGCTTCAGAGTATAATTTTAGGTCAGGGATTGTGATTTCACCTGACTTGTCTTTGTTGCCCAGGATTGCTTTTGCTATTCTGGATCTCTTCTGTTGCCAGATGAATTTGAGGAATGATTTCTCTAGATCTGTGAGATAGGCCAATGATAGTTTAATGGGAACTGTATTGAATCTGTAAAACAATTTTGGTAGCATGACCATTTTCACAATGTTGGTTCATCGTATGCATGAGGAAGAAATGTTTTTCCATTTATTGAAATTCTCCTTGATCTCTTTTTTCAGAGTACTGTAGTTTTCATTGAATAGATCTTTTACATCTTTTGTTAAATTGATTCCTAAATATTTCAGTTTCTTGGATGCTATTTTGAAAGGTATGTTTTCCTTAATTTCTCTCTCCATGTGTTTGTTGTTTGTGTATAGGAATGTTATTGATTTTTGGGTGTTGACTTTGTATCCAGCTACACTGCTAATGTGTTGCTTAATCTAAGGAGTTTGCTTGTGGAGTTTTTGGGGTCTTCCATATAGAGTATCATGTCATATGCAAATAGTGATAATTTCACTTCTTCCTCTCCTCTCCTTCTTCCTTTTATTCTCTCTCTTGTCTAATTCTTCCAGAACTATGTTGAACAGGAGTGGTGACAGTGGACATCCTTGTCTTGTTCCTGATTTTAAAGTAAAAACTTTTAGTTTTTGTCCATTTAGTATGATGGTGGCTGTTGGTTTGTCATAGATGGCTTTCATCAGATTGAGGTAAAGACCATCAATTCCTATTTCCTGTGGGATTTTTATCATGAATGCATGTTGGACTTTGTTGAAAGCTTTTTCTGCATCTGTTGAGGTGATCATGTGTTTTTTGTCTTTGCCTCTATAGATATGGTATATTACATTAATTGATTTGCAAATATTGAACCATCCCTGCACTCATGGAATGAATCTGACTTGGTCATGGTGTATGATTTTCTTGATGACTTGCTGCATTCTATTTGCTAGTATTTTATTGAGTATCTTTGTATGTATATTCATTAGGGAGATTGGTCTGTGGTCCTCTTTCTTGGTTGCATCTTTCTCTGGTTTTGGTATCAGTATAACATTTGCCTCCAGAAATGAGTTAGGGAGAAGTGCCTCCTTTTCAATTGCATTGAAGAGTTTGAGGAATGTTGGTATTAAATCTTCTCTGAATTTCTTGTAAAATTCTGCTGTGAACCCATCGGTGTCTGGGCTTTTCTTTGTCAGTAAGTTTTTAATCATATTTTTATCTCATTAATTGATATTGGGTTGTTCAGGATTTTTATATCTTCTTAATTCAACTTTGATAATTTGTACATATCTAGGAATCTGTCCATTTCTTCTGAATTTTCTATCCTATCAGAGTAAAGATTGTCAAAGAGGTATTAATGATCTCTTGGATTTCTGTAGGATCTATAGTAATTTCACCCTTTTCATTCCTTATTGCATGAATATGAGTTTTTTCCTTTCTTTTTTTGATAAGGTTGGTGAGGGGTTTATCAATTTTATTTATTCTTTCAATGAACCAGCTCTCGGATTCATTTTTTTTTTTTTTGGTAGGGTTTTCTTCATCTCAGTCACATTAATTTCTGCTCTGATTTTTATAATCTCCCTTCTTTAAGCTTTGGGCTTGACTTGTTATTCTTTTCCTAAAAGTTTATGGTACAGCATTAGGCTGTTTATTTGTTCTCTTTCTATTTTCCTTATGTGTGAATTCACTGCTATAAATTTCCCTCTGAGGACTGCTTTCACTGCATCCCACAGATTCCAGTAAGTTGTATCTACATTTTCATTTATTTGCAGGTATTTTTAAATTTCTTTAGTTTCTTTTGTGACCCACTGGTTGTTCAGGAGGTTGTTGTTTAATTTCCAAATGTTTATGGAGTTTTTGGAGTTCCTTTTGTCATTAATTTTCAATTTCATTGCACTGTGGTCAGATAGTACTCATGGGATAATTTTAATTCTTTTGCATTTCAGCAGGTGTGCTCTATGTGTTAGAATGTGGTCTATTGTAGAGAAGGTCCCATGTGCAGCTGAGAAAAATGTGTATTCTGATGGTGTGAGGGGGAACATTCTGTATATATCTACTAAGTCCATTTGTTCACAGATTTGGTTCAGGTCTGTTATTTCTTTGCTGATTTTTTTTTTTTTTTTTTTTTTTTTTTTTTTTTTTTTTTTTTTTTTTTTTTTTTTTTTTTTTTTTTGTCTAGTTGACTTGTCTCTTTGTGTGAAAAGGATGTTGAGTTCCCCTATTACAATAATGTTATTGATTATTTGGTTTTTCATGTCTGTTAAGATTTGACTTATATAGTTTGGTGCTCCAATATTTAGTGCATACATGTTTAGGATTGCTATCTCTTTCTCTTGCAGTTTTCGCCTAATTAGTATGTAGTGACTTTCTGTATCTCTTTTGATTGTTTTTGGTTTGAAGTTTACATTGTCTGCAAACATGGTAGGTACCCCTGCTTTTTTCTGGGAACCTGTTGCATGGAGAATTAATTTCCATTCTTTGACTTTCGGTCTATAGATTTCCTTTTGAGTAAAGTGTGCTTCCTGTATACAGCATATTGTGGGATTTTGTTTCTTAATCCACTTTGCCTGTCTGTTTCTTTTGACTGGTGATTGAGGCCATTTACATTAATGGTTGTAAATGATACGTGTTGGTTTATCATTGTCATGTTATTTACTTGCTGTTGGTTTCCTGCTTTTTGTAACTGTTTAATTGCTTGCTCTGCTTGAGAGTTCCTTTCTATTGTTTTTCTTGAAATTGTGGTCATATTTTCTCTTTCTAGAATATCTTTTTTGCTGGGGATATAGCTCAGTGGCACAAGTGCCTGCTTGGCAAGCACAAGGTCTGAGTTTGATTCCCCGTAACCCTCCCCCTCAAAAAAAAGAGAGAACTCAGCTCGAATATCTTGTAGTACTGTTCGTAAGGATGGCTGGTACTCATGAAGTTCTTCAGTTGCTCTTTGTCATGGAAATATTTTATTTCTCTGTTAAATTTAAAGGATAGTTTGGCAGGATACATCAATCTTGGTGGGAAGCTGTTTTGTCTCAGGACCTGTAATACTTCTCTCCAAGCTCTTCTCAATTGTAATGTTTTGTGTTGAGAAGTCTGCCATGATTCTGATGGGATTTCCTTTATAGGTGATCTGTTTCTTTTCTCTAGCAGCTTTTAATATTCTGTTCTTTTGATGATGATCTAGGATTTTGATTATTATACGTCTTTATCTTTATGACTATTTGGAGTTCTATATGCCACCTTCTTTATGATTATTATATATCTTTATCTTTATGACTATTTGGAGTTCTGTATGCTTCATTTAACTCTATATCAGTTTCTGTTTCAATGCTTAAGAAATTTTCTATTATTTCTGCAAATATTCTTTTTCTGTCATTTGTGCTGCCTCCTGCTGTTTCATTGGCTCCTATTAGTCTGACATTATTTCTCTTTGCCTCCTCTTGCAGCTGTTGAATTGACTTTTCCTGGTTCCTTGTTGATTTTAAGAGATCCTTTCTTTCATGATCAGTTAGCTGCCATACTGTCTTCAAGATCTGAAATTCTGTCTTCAGCTTCATTCAAGCAGTTTTGCCAGCTTTCAGTGGAAATTTTGATTTCCTTGAAATTTCTTTGATTCTGTTTCATGTGTTCTAGTTCATTACTATATTGTTCATTTAATGATTCCATGAGTTGTCTATGCTCATCTATTTTTTATATATTTCTTTAGATATGCTGAGCAATTCTGTCATTTTTATTGTCATTTCATTTTTTGCCTGTGAGAGTATTTCTGATCTGATGTCTTCTATGATATGATAGAGTTGTTTCTTTACTTTCATTGCAATCATTTCGGCAATTTCAGGTGTATGTTTACCAATTTCTCCTATGTCAATGTCTCTTAGACTTGGTCTGAGTGGGTTGGAGTTCTGAGATTGCGTTTTAGTCTTTTGCTTTGTCTCTTTTGATGCCAGAGGCAAAATGCTCAGTCTCTCTCTTCTCTGGCAGCTCAGCAAATGTTGCTAGTGTTCTACTTTTCCTGGTGGTCAGGCTTGCCCCTGCTTGTCCACTAGATGCACTGTTGATTCTGGTGTCTTCTGGCAAATGGTGAAGTGTACCTAGTTCTCCCAGGTCCCAGACATGAATTGTGATGTCAGCCCATGGTAGACAGTCTGGTCTAGTGTCCCTTCACAACTCAGGGCACAAGTATGACCCAGAAGCAGGCAGTACTGGTAGAACAATCATGGACCAGTGGTCCTGTGTCCCCAGGCAGTTCAGGCACAGGTAGAGCCCAGAAAAGAATTGAAGGGTCAACAGTGTGTGCACCATCTGATTCCAGGTGTCTCCAGGCAGCTCAGGGACACACAGGAGCCAAACATGGGCTACCCTGGCAGTGATCACAGACTGACTCTTTCTGTGACCTCCAGAAAGTCAGGGTACACGTAAAGCTCAGATGCAAACTGTGGTCACATTGGTCACTTCTGCTGCTCATAATTTCAATGTAAGTTTTAATCTCCTGGATTTCTATTTGGAACCTTTTGACAGACTGTAATTCTTTGCTAAACTGTTCATGTTTTGTGTAACTTCGTTTAGCTCAGCTAGTTTTTATTATAGTGTCTTCTGTAAGCTCCCAGATAATTTTGTTTATGACATCCATTATCTATTTACTTATATCTTTATGAGACCATTAAGCATCTTACTGATCTGTTTTTAATCTCCTCTGCTATCCTTTTGAGTTCAGCTGTGTAGCTTTTGCTTTCTTCTCTCTTAATGCTCCTTAGATTGGCTTTGTGGGAGCTGGGAGTTTGGGGAAGCATTTTGTTGCCTTGTCTTCTCATGTTTGTTTTTTCTTTTGTTTTATGCTTAGGTCTATGAGTGCTCACAGTGGAAAGACTTTGTTGCTAGCATGAAGATCTCTTAAATTAGTGTC
Source organism: Dinomys branickii (assembly GCA_004027595.1). Lineage (NCBI taxonomy): Eukaryota > Metazoa > Chordata > Mammalia > Rodentia > Dinomyidae > Dinomys > Dinomys branickii. The sequence continues at coordinate 9,022 of PVLD010000741.1, read as the reverse complement.
TGCTTTTCAGTGATGCACTCTGGGAATGGCTAAGTATAGTTATATTTCTTTGTTCCAAAATTCCACTACTTCTGTTAATTTAGGAGGGGGGAAATGCCGTGTAATTGCCCAGCACCCAATTCTCTGGGAATGGACTGCAATATTATTTCTGAAAGAAAGGTAATCCAGATATTGACATACAGAGAAAACCTATTAATAGCAACCACTATAGGACCCTGGCAGTAGCATGCAATCAGCAACAACATCAGCCAAGGTGAGTTGGATATTGACATATCATAAGAACCACTAAGTAATGTACTACCCTTAACCATAAGAAGGGGGATTTATAATATAAACTCCAAGACAACCCAAAATACAGTACTGACATACAGCAAGTATCTACTAAATGTGATGGCTATACCTCTACTAATGATAGAAAGAATTAAACAGTAATAACATAGAGTTAACTATCTAAAGCTTAATACAAGTGCAGTGCCAGGCTCCCTCTCTGGTTCTAGCTTCTGGAGCAAAATCCCACACTGCCTTTAGAGGTCATAACAGCCGTGGGCTCCTCTTGGTGCCCACACTGCTGGCCTATTGCTCCCTGGTGTTCCTGGGCCTGGAAGCCTTGCTCCCCCCCCTTAATCTTTTCTCTGTGTTGTGGCCCATCTCCCAAACTTTTCTGCAGTTTCTAGTTATCCTGTCAGTTCCTTCCTGATTCCTGGGAATCCACTCTTTTCTCCTCACCAACTTGCTATCATCCAGATTTCTGGATTCAGATCTTAGATAGGTTACAATTTCCTGGCAATCCTTACTCTGCCATTTTCTTTTAGAGGATGGATTACTAAGATGAAAATATTTACTTTCTAGTATTTTAACAAATGTCTAGAGTTTAGGAACATCTAGACTTCATGTATCGGACACACAGATTTATCTTTTAAAGTAATATAAATTTTATGAGCCAATAAAAGAGAGCTCTCTTGGGCAGGAAAGGTCTATTACACCATGCTCTTAGCCCAAACTAGGCTGGCTGGGCATTCTGAACAATGGAGGCGATTGACAATTTGCATGAGTAGGTGAGCAGTTACATCTTTACAAGGCATCTCCTGAAATTCTCCAGATCCGAAGCTTCAGTGGGTCCTGAGAGAGACTTCCTTCCTCTGGCACCATCTCCCATCAGGATGGGCCATGGCTCAAGATCTTTATACTCTACATGCCCAGACAACTTTTGAGTTTATTCTCAATGTCTTTTTTCAAAAATAAACTCCTACAATGGAGCACTTCCCCCAACCCCACATACCAGCAGTAAAGAGAAAATATCCACTATGACTTCAAAGTACCTTAAATGGGCTGAATTTTATATGGTCCTGCCCTCAAATTCATGTTGACAGCTCCATCTTGAGTACCTCAGAATGAGACTATTTTTGGAGGCAGGGTCTTTAAAGAAGTAAATGATGTAAAATGATTTCATATATATGGGCCGTAACCCAAATTGACTAGTGTCTTCATGAGGAGAGATCAGGACAGAGGAACACAGGTGAAGAGCATGTGAGGACCTGGGGAGAAGGTGACCAAGGCAAAGGGAGAAGCCGTGGGAGACACAACCCTGAAGACTGCTTGATTCTGGATGTACACTTCAGAATGGTGAGAAAATTAATTTCAGTTGTTCGAACCGCTCAGACTATAGTACTTCAGCACAGTAGTCCTAACAGACTGACAAAGGACCCTTACTCCGTTGCGCAACATCTCTAAAAAAACAAATTCATTTTTCAGGTGAAAGCAGCTCCATGAATGCACATGTTCTCCATGAAGCCAAACGGGAATTTTAAGAGTGAAGTTTTCAGAGTTCTATACAGCACTTCTTTCCCATTATGCACTTGTCAAAATGATTTAAAACGACTTTTGTTTCTGTGGAACAACAGTTCTCAGCCAAGCTTCACTGACTGCCATCAACTAGGGAAATGAAGTGAAGGAGGGATTGCTGATTTCTTGGCTTCAGCCCCAGAGCTGCTGAGTAACACTCGTGTGTTGGACACCAATCCTCCACCCCAGGTAAACCTAATGTGCAGCTAGGGCTGAGGAAAACTGTTCTGGAATCCAGCTGATTAGAAAAACCCTGAGAATTGGAAGTTTATAACACAAGATCCAATTCCATAAACCATTGTATATCGCTCCACCAACATGAACCACATTTCTCATTGTAAATATATTTGCACCCTTTCTAGTCCCCCAGTTGTTCAGGAGTTGATATTGCACCATGTGGTAAGGACAGAAGCTGCTTAGCAATTTCATCATCACTGATCAATGCAAGTTGCAAAATGGCAGCAAGAGTTTTGAGGAGCATTCGGAACTTCTGGGGATTCAGGGAAACATCTGTGTGGAGAGGAAACTGCATTTGGATAGGGGTGCTCTGTGGCCCACAGAACCCTAATTAGCGACTTAGCAACACAAGCCCTGTAGAGAACTGGCCTAATTTGGTAGGGAGCTGGGTAGGGAGCCAGTTCCCTGGAATTTGGCAGCAAGCACAAGCCTATGGGTGCCAATTAGCTGGAGCTGCCTTCAACCCCTAGCTGCTTAGTGGTGGCTTTTTAATGTTTGTTGGTTTTTCATTAAAGATTGATCCGACTCTGTGGATTTCTAATGTCTCTTTATTTGATAAGTCAATCTCAGCCTGGCAGTGTCACACAGCACACAATGTTAAACAAGTCTTGGCTGAAAGTAACTTTTGAAACTCAGCTTTCTGGTTCCACAAAAAAAAAAAAAAAAGGAAAAGAAAAAGCAGAGAGTGGTGGGTGAGGTGCATTATCTTCCCTCCCAGCTGTGGAGTATCCAAGGGGCTGAGACGTAGCACAGGAGGAGGACGAGCACTGTAAGAGGTGATCTGGTCTCTCTTACAGAATGACAAAAACCTTAATGTTATTCTTTTTTTTCCACAATAGCTTTGGGATTATTATCTCAGGTCTTTAAAGAAAGTGAAGTAAGCAAGAAGGTAGCCCGGCAGCTGGAGAGAGAGGTGTTATAATAGTAGACTCAAATTTCATTTCTACCTTCATTGTCAGAAAGCACTGTGGGGGACAGGTTAGACAAAATTACTTACCTGACCTCTTAGACATTCTGATTGGCTAGGCTGCACAACCTGCTTAACCAATCAGATGGAGCTGCTTTGGGGACACTCCAAGGATCTGGAAACCAATTCTCACCATTGGCAGGTTTCCCATCTCCAATTTATTTTGTGTTTAATGAAGTATCCTGATTATGATTTCTGGCAGAAGGTAATAAGGGAAGTACTTGTAACAGCCTCACTGATAATTTGCCTCAAGTAGGACTTGCCTTAGGTAATTTTGGCTGTGACCAGCTGCACTGCCAGAGGGTAGATAATCTAAGTAGTTGTGCCCCCTACAGAAATGGCTAAGGGCACCAAAATATTGAAAACCCACAGCCTCAAAGGGGTGGGTAGTGTATTGTTTAATAAGTTTATGGTCTTAGAGCTTGCAAAGTGCTGTTGCTCCCAATAGGATTTGTTAACACAAGCTTGTGACACATACTATATACAGCAGAGATTATGGATGTGTATTAAAACACAGTAATTATTAAAACATGCAGAAAAAACACTTGAGAAATCAACGATAGTGTCTGTTGGTACCATCCTCCTTATGTAATGTGTGTACAGACATAGATTCCAAAAACAGTAGTGCCTAGTAAGTTCCAGTTAACTGGGCTGTTTGGATAGGGAGAGTTGTCATTAGATTTCCTGGTTAACTCTGGCTTCACTAGAAAATGCCTATTAACTCTAGCCTGATTATTCCCATGTGTGTGAGATAGCTGTCTCTCTCTGTCTTCTTGCTTTCTAAAGCACAGCTCAAAAGATAAAACCAAATCTTCATTTATTTTGCCAAAACTTTCTGGCCCCTCTGGTTAATTGTAATCAACAGTTCTTAGTGCAGGAATAAAGGATGTCAAAGTTGAAGGATAGATTCTGGAAGTTACTTTTTGTCCTAAAATCCTGAAAAGGTTTGTTTCCTAGTTATTTTTCTCATTCTTCTAAAATAAGAACCCACAAAACAAAGTATAAACCTTAGTCATAGCCGTAGGTGAGTGAGTACCATGGTCCACTGAACTGCAGTCATTTGAGAATTTCCTGCCTTTGTCTCTCCCCTCATAGCTTTTGCCACTGAATTGCTGGAGTGTCTTCTTGTTTGTCATTTTTTTGCATCCCAAGGTGTGCGCTCATGTATGCTCATGTTAAAGCAGCAGCGATTTCTTGAAGAACCGGCTTTGGCACTGGACTATGATTTTTTCCCTACCTTCGGGGAATGAGGAAGGAGGCAGGAGTCCTTGAGTCTCTTCGTTTCTGTGAACCCACATTTCCTTGATGACTTCACCCTGTCTCATTATTTAAACATTGTCTGCATGCAAAAAGACAGCAGTATCATGGGCTCAGGAATATAAGTCTGTCAGTTTTTGACTGTTGGAGGAACTCAAAGAAGACCAGAAAGACATGATTCATGACACAGTTAGCTGTAGTCTAGAAGATGATGAGGGTATGATATTTACACAAAGAAAAAGGGTTGATCATTGGACCTTCAGTAATATTTGGTGGATGCCAAATACACAGCCTTAAAATAGAATGTGGATGTAAATATACCATTTTGTAAGATTTTAACAAAAACTAATATGAATGGAAGTTAATAGTTCTATGGGAGTGGTGGAACCAGGAAGCGTGTCAGTGCTACCAAAATGGCAAAGTTCACATCGCATCAAAGTTGTTCTCTAAAAGCTTTGGTGCCTCGTGATCTCTAAAAGAAATACTACACTCAACTGCACAAGCATTTTAATGCCACAAAAATTAATCAGAAAAATAAAAACTTCAGGTGCTTCTTTACTTTGACTCTATTTAAGCAAACTTTATTTTCCAGTTTAAAATATCTTGTAAATCTCAAAGTACAGAGAAGCAAGCTTCCATTCAAAGGCAATTTATCTCTTTTCTTTAAAAAATATGGCTTTTATTTTTTATTTGTACATATTTGCAGCAGATAACAATCACATCCCTTGTGTGGAGCTGGTGCATGCACATGGCGCATCTTCATTCCTTTTCCAATCCCCTCCCTCTCCCTCCCCTTCTTCCCCACTCCCTCCATCTCTTGAGTCCCTTCCCACTTAAGAAAGGTCTGTCCCCCTAGTGTGTCTTATCTGTCTTTTATTTTGCTCTTTACTCGTAACTTGGGTTTTTCATAGGAGAGAAACAATGCCATCCTTAAGCGTGTGCATCTGGTTTATTTCATTTACCATTATGGACTCAAAGTGCATCGATTTTCCGACAGATAACTCAAGTCCATCTTTCCTTATGGCAGAGCAGTGCTCTAGTGTGTGTAAACACCACTTTTCCTTCATCCGCTCATCTGTGGATGGACCTATAGGTTGCTTCCAAAACTGAGCTAGCATGAACTGTGCTGCTGTAAACGTGGGTATATGTGTATGGCTGCAATATTATGTATTTAACCCTTTGGTTAAATACATAACCAAAGGGTTAACAGCTGGAAAACAGCTAGCAGGAAAACAGCTGGGACAAATGATATTCTTTTTGTTTTAGTTTTCTGAGGAGTCACCATAGTGATTTCCATAATGGTTTTACTATTTTACGTTCCTACTAGCAATATTGGGGGGGCTTCCTTTTTCCCCCACAGCCTCACTAGCATTTATTATTATTTGATTTCTTCATGATTTCTATTCTTTCTGGGATAAGATGGAATTGTTTTAACTTGCATTTCTCTAGTGGCCAGAGATGTTGAGCATTTCTTCATGTATTTATTGGCCATTTATACCTCTTCTGTGAAGTAATTATTCATTTTCCTTCTCTGTTCTTTATTAGATCTTTTGTTTTAGGGAGTCTAGTTTTTTAGCTTTCTTTATAGATTCTAGATATTAGTTCTCAGTCTGAAGAATCACTGGCATTTTTTTCTCACTCCGTAGGTTGTGTTTGCGCTCTGTTGGTTGCTCCTTTTACTGCGCAGAAGCTTTTTAGTTTGGTGTGATGCCATTTGTCGATTCTTAGTATTATTTCCTGTGTAAATGGGGTTCTGTTGAGAAACCTGTGCCTATGACTCAGGAGTTTTACCCGTTTAGTCTTCCAATAGTTTGTTTCTATTTTAACATTTGGTTCTTCAATCTATTTAGATTTTAGTTTAATATATGGTGAGAGATTTGGGGTAGATTCAATCTTCTGTATTGAAATGAATCTCCCATTTTCCCCAGACTTTCTGAAAGGCTATGTTTCCTTCAGTATATGTTTTTGGCCTCAAAGGCATTTTACCTTAAAATATCTTGAATTATAATAATTTTTATTAATTTGAAATGTATATTGCATTATGGCAAAAATAGAAGCAAATCAACAGGGGTATACTGTTAAAAGAAAAGCTTCAGAAAAATAAAATGTAACAGAGCATGAGCAAAGACCAATTCGTGAATTGAGTAGTACTTGAAACCAAAAGAAATTCCAAGAGCTCTGCTCCACAATGTGAACAGCATGCTTTCAAAAGCTTTTTTCAAAAAGTCACTTAAAATGAACCTTTCTAAGTTGTGTTCCAGGTTAGTTACACAAGAGCTCTGGTTGAGAGACAGCCTTAAGCTAAGAGATTTATTTGCTTTAACAGTTCTCCCTTTGGGTCAGCCTTAGTCTCGAAATTTGATCCACAGGTGGGGCATTAATGGCACTGTCTGAGACCATTAGAGTCACAGGATTTGGTCACTCATTTGGTCTCAGCATAGAATTCTCAAGTCACAATATGGAGCTCACTGAGTGGTTCCTTTTGTTGTTCACATTTTTTTGTCATTCTACCTTGGATGAGACCAATGCACACACAGCGAATGACTGCGTGTAGATATTTCACACTAAGCTACATCCTCTATTTTATTTTATTTTTAAATTTTGAGACAGAGTCTGGCTAAATCACTAAGTTGCCCAGGCTAGACCTGATCATCCTGCCTCAGCCTCCCAGAGTGCTGTAATTACAGGACCGTAAGTAATAGAGTGTACCAGGGAAGACTGTCATGATGATTTTCAGAATGATAATACCAACCTGCATGATATGCTTTGAAAACCAAAGAACTCCTAAACCAAGGCAACCTGCACCTAACCACCTAAAATTAAATAAGTCAAAGAATGAGCCAGAAGACAGATCTAATTGTTTTAACTGTAACCTGCTTGCTGATTTCTTGTAACTTTGTTTGTGTAATAACATATCTGTGGATACAAGGGCAACAAGAGGTGTTCACTATCACTCAGACTCTCCCCATTAAGCCAACTGAGACTTCAAAGAAATTTTGTCACCTACAGTAACATGTAGCAAAGGAATGAAAAAGCTTGTTTTACATCCATAAGCTTTGCAGCAGAATCAGTTATAGTGATGTTTAAGAGATTTCTAATCATTACTGAATTATTGAATTTGTGTTCATTCCTAACCAGGGAGGAAACATTGTATGAAAAGGTGTCCATTTGGAAGGATTTATTCCTTCTGAAAATCTTTTAATCTATAGTTTACATTAAGAGTTGTGGATCAAGGATCAGTTTAGCTCTGGAATGGCAGTGGTTCTATTGGAGCCCCGAATTCACATTGGCCTCTTATTTTCTACTTACTGGACATAGTACATGGTCATTCATTAAATCCTCCCCAGATGCAAACATCTTTTTGTAGGGCACAGCAGGTCCCTTTGGAACACCTTGTGCAGAGGGTTGCTAACGGAGAAGCACTAGTCATATTAATCACATCTACTGACAGTACTGAGGCTTATGAATTTTTCGTGAAACTGTCCAAGTATCTTTTTTTTTTTCCAAGTATCTTTTTGGTTTCTTGTTTAGTTGTGGCATTACATTACTGCAAATTCCTCTTTATATGATTTATGTACCCTTAGATTTTTGAAAGGACTTGAAAATGTGGATTCAAATCCCAACCTATAGAAAAGGCCAAGTGGACAAGTGTGTAATCTGACTAAATTGTCACATTTGTAATATAAGTGAAATCAATTATGGGATGAAGTAGATCTCTAAGATCATGTAGGCACTGGGGTTTAATATGGCATATCAAACACTCAGGTGGGTTCCTTGCAGAAGTTATTAATTGTGAAATCCTAGTCATGGCATCATTTTTCCCTACATAAACAGAAGACAGATGGAAAAGAAGAGTGACAAAACTTTTGTGATCATAGAAGAGTTTTAATCTGTGATCTTTGGAAAGCTACTCATGTCTAGGACATCATCCGCTTCTGGACAGTTTTATGTTGAAGTCTCCAACAGGTGTATACTTCCATGAGTTTGGAGGTCTCTTTTTGGCTATGAGATGTGGACCAAGTTCAAGGCCTTGAGATGTTGCTGCAGGATGGATGGTCAGCATTGGACATCATCTCTTTCAATAGATTCAAGGGTATTTTTCTCTGGCATTGTCTTCAAAAGCGCCAATCTCCAGGTCACAGATTGCAAAAGGTCCAATCATTATTAGTTGGTAGGTCATGAAGGGCTTTTCATTTTACTTGGTGAAAATATTCTTTGGCATATTGTATTAAAGTATTGTGACACTGAATCATGTTGGGAGTTTATAAGAACAGAATATACATGAGGTTCTATTATTAGAAGCATAGATCTTCCAAAGACTTCATAACTGTTTCTTCCAGAGCATGTTAATTTGCGTATCCAGTAGAGGTAAGTCTGATTGTCATAAAGGTCAATGCTAAACTTCGCCCAAGGCAATCCAGTTGAATACAGGTGTCAGTTTCAATTTTTTAAAAATGTCCTTCATCTTCTCAATCTTTGAAGAAGACTGAGGATATCTGGGGAAATGTTTTTTTTTTAAATTTTATTTTAAAGACAAAAGAATGGAGACATATGAACCAGAAAAGCCATAAACAATACAGAAAATACAAAGTTATACAGAATATAGTAGGGAATTAGCACTGGATGTTGTATTACACAGTTATCTTCACATTAGTTAACACAAAACATTAAAGGAAATACCAAATTATAGAGAAGATAGTAGGGAATTTGCACTGGATG
>PVLD010000740.1:200979-251514 GCA_004027595.1 Dinomys branickii | reverse complement strand
CCGGCGTGGAGGGCTGCCTGCGGCGACCTCTGGCTGGCCGGCGGGAGACGGCTGTGAGCAGACTGGGCGAGCGCGAGAACCGACCCGCTGTCCGCGGTGCTGAAGGGAAGCCGGCTGTCTGCGGCCGGGCTGGCGCGGCGGCGGGTTAGCGTCCGCGGCGGCGCGAAGGGCCCCTCGCAGGCGGATCTCGCGCTTCACTCTCCTCCCTGGGCCGGGCCCCGCCGGCCCTGGCGCCCTCGGAGGACGCGCCTCTCCGACCTCCGCCCGCGCCGGCCCGGCGCCGTAACCACGCCGCGCCCGCTCGGGTGTCGGGCGCCAACGCGGGTCCCTAAACTCCCCGAGAGAGCGCTGCCTCACCGTGGCCAGGTGAAGGGGCTGAGTGCTCTTTTCCCCGCAGCGACACGTCAAAATACTTCTCTGCCTGGAAGGGAGAGGGTAGAACTGGGCAGTCTTCCAATAAAAGAAAGACCACGAGTTTCCAGTTGATTCTCGTCCTTGTTTGCCTTTCTGCCTGTGTGTGCGCGCACGCGTGAGAGGTGGTGTTCCTGTGTTGAATTTTACAGTGTTTTTTTTTTTTTTCTGTCTGTTGGTACAATTTAATGTTCACTAGTCGTAGTACCAGCTGCTTGTTTGCTTTTGGACCTGTTAAGGTTAAACTCTGGGGAAAAAAAGCGGGGGAAATCCGAAATATGTTGAATTTACCTGATTTGTGGTGTTCTTGGATGAATCTGGCAGAGTGAGAACCATGGATCCTGAATAAAAATGCCTTTAAATGTAGTCTTGGATTTTATGCATCATTATATTTTAGGGGTTATTGTTGCTTCTGAGAAAATCAGTGGACTGAAGTAGTAAATGATCAAGTGATGCAAAGTTGAGCACATGCGGTACAAGTAACTTTACATGTTTTATTATTTACCAGAAAGTGTACAACAGCTTTCATTAAAGATGACCTTGTTTACTCAAGAAATTCGCCTTTCAAAAAGACATGAGAAAATGTAAGTTTTTAAAAAGCATAATCCTATCCGAGGGGTTGTACTGGTGTCATTGCTGAAACATACATACTGAGAACACAAAAAGTTGAAAGTCTGTTATTTTAACTTTCTGATCCTTGAGATTTTCATAGAGAGAATTTCCGTGTCTCTTAAGATCACCCAACCAACCAAAAAAAGAATAACCAAGATTAAAGCTTATGAATGTTTTTTATCACCTTAGAGTGTGTTACTAATTGCTAGATTAATTCATCTTTCCTCTCACACTTTCATGTCCCCCATTGTTATTTAGTGTAGTTCTGTAAATCTCTTATACTTTTCTAGCATCATGTTTATGGGTGTGTTACCTATACAGTCACAGGCCCCCACATTTGATTTAAAACTCTAATGTCACAGTTTTCAGTCATTTTGTCCCAAGTCATAAAAATTGTGTAGCTGGTCCTGTCTCTACATTTAATAATAGTCCTCTTCCTCTGTCTGCGGGCTTTCCTGCTTTGGTTTTCTTTAGTTAATTACCAGACCCTCTTCACTGGCCTTCTAAAATATTTCTCTTAACAAAAAAAAAAAAAAGACTACTCAGATCTCATGTTTTAGTTGTGTTTGTAAGACAATCTATATGAAACAACATTTCTTCAAAACATTCACAACTATCAGGGAAAGAGTTAAACTTACATATGATAGTGGTCTATTTTTCCATTATTTAAGAGTCCATAAAGGTATAAAACAAAGATTTTCACCTGCAAGACACTTTTGAAGTATATTGTATATCCTAAGTAGTTTGAAATTTCTGATAACTTTTTGCATCTCTCTTTAGTTACTGTTTTACCTTCTTATGAGCATGTGCAGTATATATACACATTGCTTCTCACTCATATCTCAAACCATCATCTTTCTCTTGGAAAAAGAGGAAAAAATATTTTTATTGCTTCTTCAAACATATGGAAGTTTAGCACAATTCTAAATGTGTAACATGAGATTCAGGGGTACTGAAGTGTTAAGCAGAAGGTTTCATATAGCAAGTTATATCAATGTATGTGTGTGGGGAGGTATATATAACTATGTGTACAAGGAGATATGTATTACAGTTTGCATTTTCACCAAAAATTAAAACATATCTTCAACATTCTAAAACAATTTCTGAAGACCAGAGGCTGAGAAATAGAACCATGTACTTATGGCACATATGAGGAATGTTAATAAAAATAAATTAATTTTACCCAGATTGACTTAAGATATCAATAGCAAGGCTTTTAGAGAGGAGTGCCCAAAACTGCAACCCAAACCCTGTTTTCTGTCACACAGAGCCAGTATTACTGTTAAGCCTGAATATTGAGTTTTCAGTTTAGAAAAAAACAACTCATACATTAACATCTTTTGTCTTAAAAGCACAATAGCACACGTGCCTTAGGTTCACTGTCACTGACTTAGAACTTACTGAACTGCCAAAGTTTTTCATTGTCTTATTAGTTGACATAGAAATTAACTTTCAAAACAGGTTAAGTGAGAAGCAATAAAGAAATGAGTTTTGTATGTTTGTCAGACAATACAATGTTTTAACATTTTTTCCACTTTAATCTCTATTTTTTTCTAGAGTATCACAAAGATTAATGTTACTTCAACAAATGGAGAATAAATTTGGCGATCAAAACACAAAAAAGGCATTTCAGCCGCTAGCAGCTGAGATAGCTTTCAAAAGGAATCTGAGCCTTTTAAAGGTAAGTTTCCATGACATATGTATCAAGACTTTTTCCTACCTTTTCAAAAAGGTATTACATGAATTTTATGGCTTTAATATATATAATCTTGGTTGGGAGTAGTATGTAGAATTAATAACACAGTATCTATTTTTTTTTTTTTTTTAGTTGTGGGGTTTGAACCCAGGGCCTTCACACAGAGCTACATCCCCAGCCCTTTTTTTGTATATTATTTTGAGATAGAATCTTACTAAATCACTAAGTTGCCCAGGCTACCTTGAACTTGTAATCCTCCTGCCTCTGCCTCTTAGAGTGCTGGGATTATCAGCATGCACCACCACACCAGGCAACATTTTATTTTTAAACCCATATTAGTTAAATAGCACTTGTACATACTCTCATTTTAAATGAAAAAAATGAAATTTGCATATGCTAGATATATTCACCTAGAAAATCAATGACTACAGAAGGAACATTAAGGTAACCTTTGTGCAAGAAGTAAAAATAGACAATGTACATTTCCACTTTGCATCTTTTATTTGAAGAGAGATCCTGAAAGACCTTAAAGTGGCTGTAATATGTTTAGATCCAACACAATACTATTAAGCATAATAAAAACAAAACAATTTGATTTTTCCTTATTGGAGCCACAATCAACACACAAAATTACTATCTATGATAACAGATTTCCCAGATCCCCTTGGATGGTTATAGAGTAGGTGGTCAAAGTCTATGATTACGCAGGGCCTCACCATTTGGCCAATGTACCCATTTGGAGTAAAATCATATGTGTAACATTTTTGGCTGCTTGCTATACTTTGCTTCTTCCAGAATTGTGTGGCTTCATCCATAATTAAAACCCTAAAGTTTGCTTCCATTCAAGCTTCCAAGAGATCCTATGACTAAAACATTTGGTAGTAAGACTATATTATTTAAGTTATAAAGAAGTGTTTTCAGTTTTTTATTGTTAAATATTTTCATCGATAGGCATGATACAGTTATCTTCTATCCTCACTAGAGGATAAAGGAAGAGGAAAATTCAGTTATCTTCTCAGCTTCTGGCAGTTTGATCCACAGTAATTTAAGTCACAGCCATAGTGCTACCAAAGCATTCTATATTGCCATATGTCTTACTTGCCCAATGGTGTTAGCAATATTTATTTTTAAATGGAAATATATAGGATATTTTGGAATTTGCTGTGAAAAGTTAGAAAAACTAAATTAGAAGGCTTGATTGCTACCTGCCTGTAGCATATGATGTAATGGTTGGTTTTCAAGTGTTTTCTTTTTAAGGAGTGCTAAGTGAATGCCCAGAGGCTGAAAGTGGAGACAACAAAGTAAGTATAGTGTAAATCAGAGTTCTTGATCTGAGAGTGTGTACAGGCTTAGTTGATGTTAGAAGGCTATAAATTCTCTGATACCAAGGACTCTGAGACTTGACGTGGTCCAACACTAAATTACATGGAATAGATTTGGAACTATAAGGAATAAAAGTAAAAAGCTATTTAAAAGAGCATATTCTAAGAGGTCTCACAGAAGAAACTAAGCTTCCACTATGTTACAGTAGGCACAAGGCCAAATATTCTATTACACTCTTTAAAAATAGTGCTAAGACAAGAAAAATGAGTGACCCTATTACATTCATGGGACTGAGCTATTTAGTTTGGAAATGAGGTTGGATATAGGTTGTCAAACTAAAGAATTTGAGACCTAGTATGTAGAGCTAATATAATACTGAAAGTAAGTAAAAGGAAAATACATTTATACAAGAAATATATGAATGGATGTTTAAGAAAGATTCATTTACTATTTAGATGCAAAATGTTTTCAAGAATGGAGAAACTGCCAGGTGCAGTGGCACACACTTGTAATCCCAGCACTTGGGAGGCTGAGGTAGGAGGGTCAACATGAATTTGAGGACAGCCTGGGCTACACAGTGAATTCAAGGCCAACCTGAACTACATAGCAAGACCTAGTCTTTGAAAAACAAGAATGAAGAAACGAGTTAAGAGGGATAGCAAAAAAAATTGCCATGCAGAGATAGTCCCCAGCTTAGGAGAATTTGCTTTACAACCTTTTGACTTTACAGTGATGCAAAAGTGATATGCATTCAGCAGATCCATATTTGAAAGTGTGCTGTTTTCTCTGCCTAACAGTATGCTTTTAGCTACTTTCTTGTGATGTGGAGCAGTGGCAGCAAGCAGCAGCCCCCGGTCAGCCCTACCATTACGGAGAAAACAGCTGTGTTCTATGGCGTGTGTTGTTGCTAAGCTAAGGTTTTAAATAGGTTAGGTGTACTTACACATTTTGAGTTATAATATCTTCTAATTTTGATATATTTATGGAATGTAACCTCATCAGAAGTCGAGGAACATCTATATATAAAGAAGATAATGAATCTGTTTTCATAGTTTTGAGAAATTTCAGCTTGATATAGTAATTTCCTTGACTATCAAAGTAATATAATCTCACCATAAAAGTGAAAAGATAAAGATCCAAGATGATATTTCTGTGTCACTCGTCTTGGAGTACATTTTGGTGTACTTCTTTTTAGTCCTTGTATAACTTTATTGAGCACCTATTATATCACAGATTCAGTCCTTGTTGCTAGAAGTGGTCTCTTCCCTGTCTTTTTGTTTACTTTTTGTGAATGATTATATATGCAGTTTTTCATTCTCCTTTTCCTCATTTTTTAAGCTTTGGAAATAATGTCAGTGGCTCTACCATGGATGTCGTTATGGAAATAAGATAAATAGGACTTCAATTCAGAATTTTGAATTGGGTGGGGAGTGCTGGGCATTGGACCTATGGTCTCCCACATGCTAAACATACTCTCTACCACTGAGCTGTACTTCCAGCTCTAGGAAGAGACTTTAAATGGCATCTGTATTAGATATTAGATCTGAATGTGTAAATTTTTTAGAATTAAGACATTGTACCAAAGGTAGGTAGAAATGGACTTCTTTGGTCTAAGACCCTACCCTTTCAGCCTTTCTTTGCTACCCAGCTGTTGCTCCAAGAACTTTGAAAAACCATTAAGCTGGTCTGATTCTTTAAACATGAGGAAAGCACATGGTAACTACTAGTAATACCTGTGGTCAAGAATAGATTGTTACATCAAGGATGGGTACTTCAGAATTACTGCTTACACTTCACAAAAGTAATTTCATTAAAACATATAGTACAATAATAGTAACAAAATAAGTATCCATGTTTTTACCAGCCATTTTTTGATTTGTTTAGACCTTCTAAATACTGTAATAAATATTAAACACTTTAATGTTTTTTAACCAGAAATCACACTCAGGACCTCACACTTGTCAGGCAGGTGGCATGCCGCTAACTTTTTAAAAAGTAGAATATTAGTATATTATATGATTATGTCTTTACAAGGCCAAATGTGGAATTGAATCTTGTGTACATAGCTGGAAAATACAAAAGATCAGTTTTGCATTAGCAATAATATTCTAAGATATTTAAGAAGCTCTTAAGGTTTATTTATCATACTATAAGGATACTTATTGCACTGAAATGTAACATGTAAAATAAAACTTAAAAGGAGACATGCCTTAAACCTGAACACAGACACTATTTTTCTAAAATCACTTCTCCCAAAGTTATTTATATACTTTTTAAAAATCTCAGGAGAATTTTCATAGAAAGTAATAAAATTTATGTAAATTCATATGGAAAAATAAAGAAGTGAGAATAACAGGTGTTTTCTTTTTCTGGCAGTAAAGGGGACTGAACTCAGGTTCTTTGCCTGCGGTATAACAGTTGGGCACTCATCTTTAAAAAGTATAATATCAACAGCCCATTTTTATTTTTTATTTTAGAAACAGGGCCTTGAGGTTCTGTGTTACGCAGCCTGTGCACACACTGCAGTCCTCCTGCCTTCGTGTCCCAGAGTGCTAGCACTGCAGGCGTGCCCCACCACGCCTAACTCAGGCAGACTTTGGAGAAAGGAGTAATAAGGAAGTGGCTAACCCCATAGAATATTTGACTGTATTAATAAACGGCTATGAGTATAAGTAGGGAAACAGTCTCATAGTCAGGCTTTAGTCAAGAAATGTAGAAGTTAGTGAACTTGCTGGGGATGTAGCTTAGTAAGAGTTTCCTAGCATGCATGAGACCCTAGGTTTGACCCCCTTCCTCCCAGCACTACCCAAAAACCCACAATTTGAATAGATTTTTTCCTGATTAGTATTAAGTGCAATTTATCTGCCTTTAAAAGACATAAACATAATTCATATGGGTTTGATGGTGAAGGAATTTTCTTTTTATAAATATTTCTACAATGTAAACACTGATCTATCTCCCTCTTTGCCTCGTGGAAAACTGTTTTGCCCCGTGGAAAACTGTTTTGCCCAAAAAGACAATTCTGTGGTAACAGTATCTTATGGAGAAAACCGAGAAATAGCATCGAACCAGAGAAAGAATAGAAAAGTGGTGCCCACGGGTGAGTGATGTGGATACCTTTGTGAGACACGTGGCCACTAAAGAGCCTTAAAGTGCAGCCCAGGACAGCCAAGGGTCTGTGTTCTTACTAACTGCTCTTAACAAAGACAGATGGAATATACTTAATATTATGTGAAAAAGAATGCTTAATAAGGCTCAAATTATTTCAGATGTTTGCTATAAAACTTCCCTCACTGAATATTCACAGTTCCATGTGTATTTTACACATAAGTATATTTTAAGTCAAATACTTGCTGTATTTTGAACACTCAGTAGCCACAGAAGTGAATGCTTCAGGCAGTGGTGGCAAACTTTTTAAAGATGAGTGCCCAAACTGCAACCCAAAACCCACTTATCTCAAAGTGTTAGCACTGCAGTTAAACCTGAATACTGAGGTTTTCACTTAGAAAGCATGATTCATACATTAAAATCTTTTGTCTTAAAAGAAAAGTAACTAACACATGTGCCATAGGTTTACCAGCACCTACTAGGGTATTAACAGTACAGATCTGGAGGGCCCGTCAGATTCAAGCTCAGTGTTTTAGGGAAGAACAGTTCCATAATGGGTGGAGGCCTCTCCTGGTATATGGACAATCATTAGTGATAATTGCATAGATTATACTTATTAGAGGTGGCAAACAGTAACAAATATGTTTTATTCTCAATTGGTGATTGATATATGAAGAGAATTTTCCCTTCCTCAGTTACTTGGTTACACTGAGCTACAGTTCTCTTAAAAGGTATGCTAAATACTTGATTCTCTACTTATATTGACTTACTTTTTCCATTGGTTGGTTGGTTGGCTTTGTTTTTATTTTTCTTCCATGCTGGGGATGGAACCCAGAGTCTCACGCATTGTAGGTACGTTCTCTGCCACTGAGCTGTACCTCTGACTATAGCGATGCTGGTGAACCTATGGCACATGTGGTATTGTATTTTTCTTTTAAGACAAAAGATGTTAATGTATGAGTTGTTTTTTTCTAAACTAAAACCTCAGTATTCAGGTTTAATTACAGTGTTGCATTTTGCAATAAATAAGTGAGTTTTGGGTTTCAGTTGTCTGTAAAAGCTTCACTATCACTACCCTATAGTTTTTTTAAATATTAGGTTGATTCTCTAGTCTTCTCTAGAGATGGACCAATGGGCTGTTGCATTGCTTTTAATTTACTTGAAATTTGAAATGTTTTGATCTTTTAGAGTTTTTTACTCTTACTTGTATTCAAATTGTCCCATTTTTATCAAGTGGAAGCTTTTTCAAGTTGGCCCTAAATGTCTTCAACATAATCCTAACAGTCTTTGATAGTTTCCTTTTTTCTGTTGAGTTCTTCAAGGTGCATGGGGTACATTGGTGTCTAGACTTAGAATTGGTCATTTCTATCTTTCTTTTCTTCCACTAGGAAATACATTTAGGGCTCTGGGAATACAGAACTGTTTATTGCCTTTCCTTCTGATTTTTTAGGGTAAAACATGAGCTCCTCATAGTGCTTTCAGTTTCGTTATAGGGCTGCAACATTCTTCACTTAAAACCCCTGGTCCTGGGTGTGTGACTTCTACCAAAAGTCTCAGTTCCCCAAGGGTTGTCCAATACCAACATGAATATAGGGTAATTCTGCCTTACCAGTGGGAGGTACGTTTCAAGACAGGACCCCAGTGAAGACCTAAAGCTGTAGATAATGCCAAATCCTATTTATGCTTATTTATTTATGTGCATACAAACCTATATCAAAGCTTAATTTATAAATTATGAACTATTTTGTTATAATAACTCATAGCATAGAACAATGATACTATTTTATAATAAAACTGAATGTGTCTGTCTCTAAAAATATTTTATTATCCCATGCTCGTACTTATGAGTGTATAGTGAGATTAAGTGAAGTGGTGTAGACATTGTGACATACTAGTAGGTTGCAGCATACTAGTTACTGGACACATGTAATACTGTGACTGTCTGATAACCTAGCCAACAGTTAAATGACTAATGTGTAGGTAACATAAACACTGGATGCAGTGAACAAAAGATGAGCTATTTCCTAGGCAGGACAGCGTGAGATGTCACAAGATTTCATCATGCTACTCAGAACAGCAAGCAAATTTAGGAATTGTTTATTTCTAAATTTTTGTTCCTCTCTCATTCTCTCCTCCCTCCACCCTCTTTTTGGTGCTGGGGATTGAACTGCACTGGGCACATGTTCTACCACTGAGCTACATCCTCAGCCCTAGGATTTTTCTACTTAACTGTTTTTAGGCCACAGTTAACCATGGGTAACAAGCTTCAGAAAGCAAAACCACAGGGGGAACTATTGTACTTTATTCTATGATACAGACATCACTCCCATCAGCAATGTGATTATTAGGACTGGTTTTTAGTAAGATACCTTTATCACCTTTTTTTTCCTTAGGCTATATCTCACTAAGAATGTTCAGTACGTGCTATGTTCTAAGACCTCTTCATGTTTATGCCTCCCAACTATTAGATTTCTATCATTTGCTGTTCAGTTGCTTTTTAATTTGTTCTATCATTGTATAAAATTTTAAATGGTATAATGACAAATCTATAAAACAGAATAACAAGATATAATCAGGCAAATCTAGCCTTTCTTCCTCTGCTCTTTTTTCACGTCCCTCCTCCAAGCTTGAGGGGAGTTTTTTGTTTGCTTGTTTTCAGTTTTTTATTATACACAGGAAACTGACATCCTAGTTCTTTATTCATTTAATGACCCTCTAAGAGTCTAGTATATTCCTTGAACTTTGTTAGATCCTTGGATACATAAAGGTTATATTAGACCTTCTAGCAGTGTGTCTACTAATCAAAGGGGAGGTTCTTGTATGGAAGGATCCAGATGTAACTTTTTATAGAATGCTGGGATTAAATTGCAGAGGTGTTTGTTTTTACCAGTCAGGCTAAGGAATTCATACTTTCATCCTCTGTGTATTGAGTATCAATTTTTTTAGTCTAGAGAAGAACACACATGAAGTAGTTCTTTCAAACAATTTACCAATCCCATAATAGATATGGATGGAAGTACAATGAGATATATATCGTTGTTGTGAGTCAGAATAACCACTCCTTAAGTCCTTAGTGAATGAATATTGTTATAAGGCAATAGCAGGCTGGGGATATAGCTCAGTGACATAAGTACCTGCCTGACAAGCACAAGGTCCTGAGTTTGATTTCTGGTACCAAAAAAAAGGTAATAGCACTAGAAATGATTGGTGTTTTGTTGTTGTTGTTGTTGTTGTTTTGGAAGGGTTTTTTGGTACTGGGAATTGAATCCACAACCTTGCACTTAGCAGGTAGGCACTGTGCCACTGAGCTGTATCCCCAGCCCTAATAGCACTAGAAATGAAAAGGAAATGCTAGGACAGGTATCCTAAATGAACAACCTAGAAAGCTTTGAAATTTAAACTGACAGGGAATAAGGAGAATTGAAGAAAGAAAATATAGCATAGGTACCTGGATGAATAAAATTCCTATAATGATTCGTTTAGTCTATCCAGTTAGAAGAAGATAGGCCTAGTTTTATGATTGAGAAATAAAGGTTAGGAAGAAAGCTTAGTTATCACTCAACAGTAATAGTTAAAGCTAGGTAAGAGACAAGTCTGAAAGGAGATAAAGTAAAAATACGAAAACAGATGTCACAGATCTTAACAAAGCCCACACTTGGAAAGAAAAATGAGCTAACTAAAGAGAAGAACAGGAGAGGTACTACACAGAACATCTATGAAGTGACAGCCCTGATGCTAAGGAAGTTTTTTTGGAGCTGTGGCAATCTTGGGGCAGAGTGTTACAGAAATGACAGTCAAATGTCTCACCATCAGCTGCTTTCCCAAGCCACATGTCCCTGCCTGTATCTGCTTCTTTTGTTGGCAAATCTGCTCTTCTATAAGAGACATTCTTCAGTATCTTTTTATTTTCTAGTCTTTAAGAAAAACAGGATGTTTTGTTCAGTGCTCATGATACCTAGATCTGCCACAAACAATAACTTTGTACTATTCTTAGAATATTAGCTTAATTGAAGGTATAATTACTCTCTTCTCCTTGTATTTATGTGATTTTTGAAAGCAAAAACTAATTTTTCCAGGACCTTGTAAAGTCAGTATAACCATACAAAAATTAGGTTTCTGTGTCTGTTGCAGTGTTGGCATCAAATGCTCTTTAGCATGTGTCTTAGCTGTAAACTTCTGGTATGGGATAGACATGCTAATAGATCCATTTTTTTATCCCTAAATTGACGTGTTCTTTTCCTTCAAATCACCTTCTTCCAGACAGCAGGTGCATTAATGGTTGTGCAACTTTGGGGAGTCCCTTTAGGGAATTTCCTGTTTTTCCCGTTTACATTTCACACCCATTCCTTGCTCCTGCCGCTACCATCTGCTGTCTTTTTTCTCCTGTTCAGCACTGGCTTCTTCACACCCCACTCCCACGCCCTTTCCCATCTCTCTCCGTCTGTCCAACAGCCCTCTACTTAGATTGCTCTAATGTGTGTGTATGGATCGAGAGAACTTTCTCTTTTCTGTCAATTCACTAAGCTCATAGGAGAAACAGAATTTACATTGCTTTGGGCCAAGCCTCTATGAACTTGGTGACACATAATAAGTGGGAAAAAGATGACATAGACACTGATATGGGAGGCAGTTATTAAATGGGACTCAAGTGTTTGTATAAAAATTTACAGAATCCTACATTTCTCTGTATGTGCCATGTATGTTTCAAGGTAAAAAATTGTACCGTAAGCTTATCATATTTTTACAACCATAAGAGAAAATAGATGCTTCTAAAAGTGAAACTGCAAATTAAAACACAGGCTGAATGATATTACCCAGCAATAAACCTTTACCATTAAAAATAACTTAGAAATTTAGCCCTAAAATTTTAGTTTAGTGAAAAGATTTCTGTCATAGAATACTTCTTTTAAATAAGTACAAAACTTAAAGGTAGAATATTGAACAAATGAAAGTGTGCCATCAATATAACACTGAATCATTTGGAGAGACTAAAACTCTTCACTTTAGGATTAGCAGTGTAGGGCTGAGTACCTACATTTTTTGTATCTGAATACAGTACTTGATTTTATCCATCTGGTTGTTTTGAGGTAATTTTAAAGCTGGATTAATGCTCTGAGCATCTTTAAATGAGGCTCTTTTTGCAGGAATTTCTGGCTTTTGCCAGCAATTCAAAGTGAAGAGGCAGAACATGGAAGTACCAGCACCTTTTTATTTTAAAGTTAGGCACCAGCTTCTGTAGAAGTGGATTTACTGAGCTACATTCAGTTCTCCCACCTTAGTGTCCCTCCATCATTTCAGAGTAACTATGGAGATGAGCTGAGGTGAAAGATTGGGACACAGATACTGGTACTACAGGTATCATTTGTAATCTATAAATACACTTTGTTTTTAAAATGTTTCTATCTGTTACAGGATATAGAAGCAGCTGAAAAGTCTCTACAGAGCAAGATTTGCCCACATTTACCACCTGAGATAGTTTCTCTTGAGGTGAGACTCTTAAGGAACAAATGTAACTAAATAGACCCTAACCTATTAGTGGTGCACTGTGACTTAAATACTGGCCATATGCCTGTATTTCCCAGATTTACTTATTCAGTAAAATAAACAAGATGTGTTGGGTTTATCTTGATTTTTTTTTTTCTTTTGTGGTTCTGGAAATGAAACCCAAGAGTTCTGAGCTACATTCTCAACCCATTTTAAAAAAAATTTGGGGCAGCATCTCCCCTAAGTTGCCTAGGCTGGTCGTGAATTTGCAGTCCTCTTACTTAAGCCTTCCATGTACCTAGGATTATTGTACCCACCTCTGATTGATCTTTTTATATATCCACGGGTGCCATGTCACATACAGTGGGTAATTGGTGTCTTGAAAAAAAGTTTTATCTAGTGATAATTTTATGATGTGTTTTTTCTCCTCATTACAGCAATATCTGTCTTTTTAAACAGTGGTGTACTTCAAGTCTTAAGGTGACAGCATACCAAAAGTATTTTTCTTCTTAGAACCGTTAGAAGTAGCACCAGTCGCTTCACAAAATGTATCTAGTTATTTAAATGCGTATTATCAAACAATGCAGTGTTTTATTTATTTTGTCTGTTTTATTTAGCTAAGTTCTAGAATAGATTAGGATACTGATTGTCAAAAATAAACCGTATTTGGTATATGTGTCTGTAATGAGTGGGAATTTACTACATACAGAATAGGTTTTTGTTTTTGATATCTTAATGACCTTTTTTCAAATACAATTTTGCTTCATGCCCTGCTCTGTATATATGAGTAGACTCAAAACTAAAGTCTAGGCATTTGCCCCTCAATTTTCTATATCTTCCAGGATAGTAAGAAAAGGCAATGACTGAGGACAGCTGTGGCTTGGTCATGTCATCATCTTTGTTCAGTCTCTAGCCCCTCATTCAGGCATGTAAATGGGCCACACAGTAGGGGTTAGCCCAGCCCGTGAATAGTGGAAAAACTCCCAGCCAGGCCTCCAAGGTATTTTTCTTAACTAGTCTTGCATAGCAGGATGATCTGTATTTTAAGTAGATTAGGCTGTCTCTCAGACCACATGCATAGATAAACATTTAGAATTCTTCACCATTTCAACTGTCAAACTGCTATACCTTTTTTGTTGGTTGGTTGGTTTGTTTGCAACAGGGTCTCACTCTGTAGTTCAGGCTAGCCTTATATTCACTATGTAGCCCAGGCCGGCCTTGAACTTGCGGCAATCCAAGGGCTGGGATTATAGGCATGCACCACCACACCCAGCTTGCTGTACCTTTTAAATTCCCAGGGAGTAATTATGTGTTTTTAATGCTATCGAACTCTGGCTGAATTTCCCAAATGGGATTGATAGTGTTGATCTAATACAAAGTGCTCTCTTGTAACTTAAAAATTTTGGCAATATAGCTCTCTTTGGCCACCTTAGGGCAGTCACCCCAAGAACTCATTAAAGCTCCTGCCTAAGGCGTGGTATCACTGCGTGAACTTTTACAGCTTACAGACCACTAGCGTCAGATCAGTAGTAAGGCAGTACCTTACATTCCAAGCTATTTCTACGAAAAACGTTTATATTATACTGATATTTTATCACACAAAGAAATTTGAGAAAAATGAGTTTGTCCAATCAAGTTTTGTTTTCAGTTTTTGTTTTTTGTGGGTTTTGGTTTTTTGTTTTTTTTTTTTTTTGAGATAGGGTCTCACTGTGTAGTTCAGGCTGGTCTTGAACTTACTCTGTAGACCAGGCTATCCTCGACCTCAAACAGTGATCCTCCTGCCTCAGCTTCCCAAGTGCTGAGATCATAGACATGCACCACTATGCCCAGCCTATCAAGTATTCTTTTAAAAAATACAGTGGATATATATTTTGTACATTCCTAAGTGTCCTATACAGTAACACACTGGTTAGATTTCCCTTCCTAATCTCACCCCACGTCAAATGACTATATATTAGTTCTGAAGAATTTGTTTATGTCTCATCATTTTATTGTAATAATTTCAATGTGGGTAACCATTTGGTAGAGAATCTGGGACATTAAAAATATTTAATGATTTATAAATCACGCTACCACTGGCAATGATTGCAAGGTTGTCCACAAGAGGGCGTTTAAAGTCACAATAAAATTCTAAAACCTGTAATCCTGCCAGGCACTGGTTTTACTGAGAAATTGAGAATTAACACTAGTAAGTAGCCAGATTTTTTTTCTAAAATTAACATAAAATATTCTGTAGAGGAAATGCATTCTACATATATGTGTGTGTATGTGTGTATACATGCATACACACACACTTAAGTGAATAAACATTTAGACTATTATGAAGAGCCAAGTTCAATTGCTTGATACGCTTTTCACTTTTGGATTTTTTTTCAGACTCATTACTGGGCATCAGTAGAAGAGTATATTCCCAAATGGGAACAGTTCCTTTTAGGACAAGCACCATATCCTATGGGTGATGAAAATCAAAAAGAAGCAGAAAACGCCATTCTAAATGAGGCATAGTGACAATGTCTTTGCATGCTCTGCACTTGAGAAAACCTCCTTAATGAAGCTCATTTTTAAAGAGCTTGTAGGTAACTGCAGGAACTTTAGGAGTTGAACGTTGGTACTGTTTCATTATCTCTAAATGACAATGAAGATATGAGAATCTACTGAGAAGTTTCTGAGTATCCCTGCTACTCGGGATCATGATTTGCTTGCTGCCAAACCCATGGGAACTGTTAAAAACTAATATTAAAATGTTATTAAATAAATTATTAGATCAGTATGTGTGTTGTTTAAAATATTTCATTATTCTCATCTAAAAAATTGATTTAGATTTTAAGAATCTTTACCTATTCTATTATGGGGACAAGGTGCAGGATCTCAGTCATTATGTACTTTCCATTACCGTTTCTTTTAACAAATGAAAAGACAGTGACACTTAGCTGGTTTAGTATGCAGTATGAATCCTTACCAGAGGTAGATTCCTAGGGTTTTGTGCCTCACAGATGTTCAAACCTCTAAGAGTTCTAAAGATGGAAAGACCAGAACTATAAAGCATTCATAAGTAGCTGGTTTCAGGAAGACTCAGACTTGATTTTGGAAAGACCTATTAGAGCTAGGAATGCTTATTGGACATTAAGGCTTGCCACCCTTGTGAATGCAAATAGCCCCACCCTCATCTGTTCATCTTTAAACATGCTGTTCCCTCTTCCTTCTATTTTCATTATTTCTGAAAAAACTGACAGAAAGCGTTGGGTCACAACCCTGAGCAACTTTAAGATTCCTCAGTCCACCACTGGGGAAAACAATTTTCTGACTTACAGAGCCAGCCTGTACTATGACATTATGTCTGTGCTATCTTACAATGAGCTGTTTTAAATTTCGAACTGACTAGTGTTTTTAAGAGAAGACAATAGGCCAAGCTAAAAGAAACTGTCTTGGAATGTCCATTGTGGTGGTCAGTTCCTTTAAACGACCATCTTTGAAATATCCTGTTGAGTGGGTGTTGGTGTGGGTAACAATAGTGTTGTTTTCATAATACATGCTGGCAGATTAGCACACATCTCTACATGTTAACAGTTGTAATTAAGTAATAAACAGCACAAAGTGTCAGTCCGATGACAATTTCCTCCATAGTGTCACAATAAAAAATGTCACAAAATATTAGAACTGTTACATAACTATAAAAAGTAGCCAAGAGCCTTTTTCAAAAAGAAGACCACAAGGAAAAAATAAGGAAACTAATATAGCAGACTGAACAATTTTATACCTTCTTAAGAATGCTCTATCATGAAAATAAATTGGTAATTCTTCCTGTTACATTACAGTTTGCTTTCTAGCCATCCAGTTGATAAGGCAGGAGGATGCGGGCTTTTTTAGCAGCTTTGAATTGGTAAACAGACTTAGATGTAGTAGAAAGGAACATGAGGAAGTTGTTTTTTTTTTTTTTAACATCCAATCTTTCCCAGCATATGCACATAAGAAGGTGAATGAAGCAATGTGAAACTTATTTCTCTTTAGTCAAGTGAAAAAAAGGCTAAACATTTGTTAGCTGGTAAAATATTGTGTCAAGCAAGTAGGCATATTCCAAAATTAAACAGTGGTTGATATGTTAACGTCCTCAAATATTTGAGCATACACTTCCTTTCAGATCTGTAAATTAAATCACCAGTAGGTTAGATTAAAATGCAAAATGAATGGCAATTTAACCACCTTAGAAAAAGTTTGGATGTCTTTTCCCCTAAATTGACTAACTTGCTGTTTTTGTTGTTGTTTTCTTTTAAGTATAAGTCTTAATATACTCTGGGTTATAATTTAAGGCAGAAGTGAAGGTATTTTCAGGTTTCAGCTATACCATCTTTCCTATTTTAGTTAATACTTAAAAACCTCTTGGAAATGACTTTATTCCTGGCCCCACAGAGCTTCCCTGCCCAACCCTGCCTTGTAGACAGTAGCAGATTGCAACACATGGTGTCTTGTTTCAAAAAAAAAATCCCATAGGGACCTGAATAGCCCATTAAAGGGCTTTATATTCCTCATTAGTTTTACATGAATTCCACTGGAATTATATTCCAATTAGTTCTATGTGAATTTCCAAACATTTCCTGGGAGGAAGGGAGGAATACTATATAAAGATATATATATATATATTTATATATATATATATATTTTTTTTTTTTTTTACCGTTAGTAGAAATCAGAAGAAGAAAGAAATGCATGTAGCCATACTTGCTGCTCTAAATCAGTGTACCTAACATACTACATCAGATCCATTCACTATCTGCTGTGAAGACTATGAATTGTGTTTTTATTTAACAATAAAAGAGTTTTCAAAATAAAAATCATTCAAAGATTTTTTTCCCAAGTTATTTCTTGGATTGTTTTGACTTCATAAATATTCGAAGCTCATTTTATTCTGAAACTCTTCTAGTCTATGAAATTATTAAACTATAAAATGCTAAAGATTAGAAGACACTTCCATTTTCTTCCAAACTTAAAAATTGTGAATTTCAAGTACTAAGGAATACTCTGGAAACCAGACATCTGGTCTTTCTGGTGCAGGGGAACAGTGTGAATGGACGTCACGTGGACCCAGTTTTTCTCCACATTTTATTTGTCTGCTTAAGGCTTAGATGAGGATAATGATCTGTAACTTCCTTTACAGGTTTGATGTTTTTTCATCATTTCCCCTTTTTTATTCAAAAAATAATAAGGTGAATATGTAGGCATATTTATTTTTGAATATAAATTACACATTTAGAGGTTATTTTGTCACTTCTCACATAAAGGGAAGTGTGTGAGAGAATGAGAGTGTGAGAGACAGAAAGAGGAGCAGGTTCTGACATTGCCAGTTTCAAAGGAAGAGAGCAGGCTCTGCATCCCACTGTGACCTAGGTTTGAGTGCATACAACTCAAAGGAAAAGGCCAATGAATTTGGTTATCTACAAAATATATTTTCCATTTATTAATTTGTCTTTTTATCCTAAACCAACTTACAACTTTCTGTTTTTTTTAAGGAAATCAATTACTGAAAACAAAATAGAATTTTTGGTCTTGTGGAATCCTCCTTTTCAAGAATTGTTCTACATAATTGCTGCATGTTTTTAAAACCATCTTCACCATTCTTCAACCATCATTGCTTTTAACCTCTTCCACTTTAGTTAGGGTGCTGAGATGTCCTTTGAGAGTTGTGAACCAGAGTCTGTGCTTGGGTGACAAGCACGGGAGGGTTGCCTGCAGGAAAGGGTCTAGAGAAGATGGAGGCCACCTGGAAGAGGAAGGAGATTACTTCAGAATATTTCTGGTTGGAACAAAGGGCTCAATCCACCTCCCATGTTTTTGTTTCTCTTATAACTTAGAAGTTAATTAGTCTACATAGGAAATTTAATTCCCATTGCTAATAAAAGACTACTTAGAGTTTTCTGAGGCAAACGTGGGGACATGTCAAACTTCAGCAGTTAAGGAGAGGATTGATCTGTGGATTTGACACTTAGTATTGTGCTTGCCCTTTCTAAGTGGAACTGAGACTGTACCCTCACTAAAATCCAAGAGAAGGAAAAAGAGTCCAGCAAAGCCGGAGGCTCAGAATGTTTCCAGACCTCGGCTAACTGTGCAGGGTCAAGTTTCCATGCTTTCTTCTACGTTTCAGCAATGCTTTAAAGTTCTTGTGATTTTTAAAAACTCAAAATTCATTTCTCAGGAAAGATAGCAACAGAAATGCTGTGAATATAGACTGTGTACACAAAATAGTTGTGTTGAGAGACAACCATAGCATGTACTTGTTTTAGAGTGTGATGATTTGATGTGTTTTTTTCTATGATGATTGGTTATTTAACCTCTAAAATTGAAGTTCTTTTATTATTCATCCTGAAGGTTAAGTTTCAATGTAGAAATATTTTGATATTTTACACAATACCACTTTAGTGATAATGCAATCAAAGGGAGACAAAATTCTGCTTATATATTTTGCCTAGTACATTTCTATTTTCTTTCATCTCCCCAAATTAATAAAAATAATAACAGCAGTGCAATACAGGGGATTGAACCCAGAACCTTTGCACTGAGCTTTACTGTGTAGTAGGCACAGTTCTAAGTACCAAAAATACAGCAAGGTATAAAACAAAAAGTAAATCTACATTCCCATGGAATTTGGTTAGGCAGAGGCAGTAGATGGAAGGGATTGAAGGTTAAGATGACAACAACAAAAATATGTGGTATATTAGATGGTGAGAAAAAGTAATGTAGTATAAACATCCAAAACATCAATGCAAGAAAACAAAGCAGACTTCATCATCCTCATCATCACTCAGATATTACAGTTACAACAGAGTCGTTTTTTCCTTTTCAGTGATCTGGAGTTGAGGCTTCTCAGTGAAACAAGACTTCCACAGCTACGAGTTTGGAAGCTTTATAATGAATGATTTTATGATAAAGAAAACAAAATTAAATTCTTACTAATCTGGTACTTGCTACAACTTGGACAGAGCCCGGAGACATAAAACTTAGTGAAATAAGCTCAACACCAAGGAATACTTTTATTCTAAGGTACCTAGAATAATCAAATTCATAGAGGCCAGAAAATAAAATTGTGGTTGAACTCTGTGAAAGAGGACAGAGTTTCAGTTAGGGAACACGCAAAATCTCAAGATAGGCAGAAGAGAGGGATGCACACAATGTGAACATCTGTCATCACTAAAACGTATGTTGGGAGCTGGGGATATAGCTCAGTGGAATAAGCGCCTGCCTAGCAAGCGCAGGGTCCTGAGTTCAATCCCCAGTACCGCCAAAAAAAAAAACTAAAACGTATGTTGAAAAGTTATTAAAATGACAAATGTTATGCTATATACAATAACCAGAATAAAATGTCCCTTAGGAAACTAACTTGAACATATCCATGATATAAACTGGTTTAAATCTTGTTATTGGTGATAAATACATAGAAACAAGGTTAATTCCTTCTAACATGTCAAGGACATCATGTGTATGATTGTGGTTCTTCCTAGAAGATTACAATTGAACGGTTCTGTCCTTTCTCAATTGCTGGGACAAAATACTTGACATAGAAACTTAAAGGAGGACAAGGGCTGGAGGTACAGCTCAGTGGGCTAAGTGCTTGCCGCTAAGCACTACGGCCCTGAGTTTGATCCCCGGTCCCGGAAAAAAATAAAAAATAAAAAAATAAAGGAGGACAGGTTTATTCTGGCTCATGACTTCAGAGGACTCAATCTATGCTCACAGCTCCCAGGCAGAAACATCATGGCTAAGGAGGCTGCTCAACCCATGGCAGCCAGGAGGCAGAGAGCAAGAAAAGAGCCAGAGAGGAAGGGGCCTGGAACCACTTATAGTTCACAGGGTCATGGCCCTGATCCACCCAGACACACCCAAAGGTGTGCTTGACTATTCTAGACCTCTCTTAACCGAATCAACTTGACAGTCTAGACTGTTACAGGAGCCAAACAATTCCTGTCTCATACCGACTTACATACTATCCTACATGCTGTTACTTTAAAGCGTACGTCTACTTATTCAGAAAAGTTCTCTATACAGCATGCTGTGTTTTGCCAGCAGCAGTCCAATCACCATGTCCCCTGAGTGTATCATTTTCTCTCACAGTTGATTTAAGTTCTTGTTCTTTTGCTCACCAGGGCCTTGGGGCAGTAGGTGATCCTATCTGTACACTATACAGCCTACATGTGTAGTACACAACACCATTTTGTTTGTGTAAGTACAGTCTACAATGTACTTATACTCACATGATGATGAAATTATGTGACAGACTGCTCAGCACATAGCCCCATCAGTAAGTAACATGTAACTGCATTTAAACAATGCTTTATACTCTGTGTTTTTAAACTTATGTGAATGCCAGCCTTTTGAAAGACTGGTACTCTGTGGGATATTTTTGTTTTGTTTTCAATTTTTGTGATATTGGAGATTGAACCTAGGGCCTCACACATGCTAGGCAAGTACCACGGAGCTACATCTCCAGCCCTGTTTTTATTAGTTTGAGACAGAACCTTGCTAAGTGGCCCATGCTGGCCTCAAAATCATGATCCTCCTGCTTTAGACTCTTGAATAACTGGAATGACAGACATGTGCCGCATTGCCTGGCTTTGGATATTTATTTATATCTATGAAATTCCTTACAAAGTTGTAATCCCAGCCTGCCACTAACTACTGCCCAGTTCCCTTAATGCATAGGATTAGACCTACATTGTCCAACAGAACTTGGTGCAACCATGGAAATGTCCTATATCCACACTCTCCAATAAAGCAGCCACCCACATGTGGCTACTGAGTACTGAAATCATGCGACATAGAAATCATGTAACAGAGAAAACTTAAATCTTGATTTCAATTTTTATTTTGTTTGGAACCACCTGAGTATTTGAATCTACTTTATCTACTGTAACTTTTATGAAACTTAAATAGAGATCAAGTATTTCTAATGAAAATTTAGCATCCTAATGTAGATAGGCTCTAAGTGTAAAATACACAGTGGATTTCAAAGACAGCATAAAGGAAATAATGTGGCCTGTTTATAATTTATTGACTACATACTGAAATACTTGCAAAGTATTAGGTAAACAATATATTTAAATTAACTTGTTTATTTTTATAAGGGAGCTATTAGCAAATTCAAAATTGCACCTGTGATCTGCATTATATTTTGCCAAATTGCATGAAACTAGACATTTCCTAAGAACTTTTGTAATTCTATCAGCAACTTAATAAACATTTATTAAGCCCACCTTAGTATTTAACTTTGAGGCCTTTAATTGATGAGTTTTGGGGGAAACATGGTAAAATAGTTGGGATTTCCATCGTTCACTTCCAACAGAATGCTAAAAAGGAAGAAACGTAAGTAAAAGTTTGTAAGAGCAAAATGTGGTTTTGTCCTCAGAGCTGTATTCAGATGTGTGTCCATTTTTAGGATTCCAGGTTCAAACACAATGCCTAGAAAATATTAGACACTCAGTATTTTTGGCTGAATAGTGAAACCAGGATTTGCAGTTTGAGCAGAGTCTTAAAGTCTATTTGATGAGAACATTTATTAAAGATGAAACAGCATGAAGCCATGCGCCAGATAAAATAATTGAGCATTATTTTTCTTACGGTTCAAGATAAAAAGAAGCTGGATACTGAAATCAAAGGTTCATTTTTCCACTGGGGACCTTGATAATCCTTGAAAGTAATGTTAATACTTGGTGATAACAAACCATCTTTCGTAGGAAGTGTACATTGTAGATAATGCTATTAATCATCAAATTATAGACAGTGAAGCAGAAGCAGTGTGATATTAAGTGACTGTCGAAGTCACACCAGGGGCTCTCTTCTCATACTTGCGGACTCAGCATTCTTAGTCTCTCTTCTCTCTCATGCCCTCCACCACACCAACAGGTTCTCCCGAGGAACCATAGAGAAGCAATTACCAGTGAAAATTAAGCTGAAAGGAAACACTGCCTTCACAGATCTTGAATTTTAACTTTATAAATGTCACAGGCTGAGAGTCCAAATGGGATTAACATCATTGTCACTAACTAGTTGAAAGCTCTGAGGAAAGACCTTTGAATTAACTGTCAGTCAAAGTTAACATTTTTAATAAAACAGATACACCAGATCGTCAAAGTGCCCTGACGTGCTGCTACTGGAAGCACCAATGATGTGGGAAATGATGCTGATTTTTGCATCAATTTGGTGACTGCTTCCTCATCAAGTACTTCTTGTTTTATTTATACTCCTACATGTTGCTAAAACTCAGAAACTTCCATAAGTAGAACAATGCTTCCTCTTACTTCATCTTCCCCTTCGTTCCTGTACATTTTGAACCCAGAACTTTTGCACTGAGCTACATCTTCAGTCCTTTTTATGTTTCCAGACAGGATCTTGCTAAGTCATTAAGTGGGCTAGGCTGGGCTTGAATTTATAATCCTCCTCCCTCAGCCTACCAGAGTATTGGGATTACAGGCCTGGGCCACATGCCTGGCCGATGCTGGCTACCTTTGCAACTTTATTTCCAACCTCTCTCTGCTTGATCTCTGAGCTCCAGCCACGTCAACTTTCTTCCTGCTGCTGACTTTTATACACGCTAATTCATTGGTTTGGGAGGCTCTTGTCTCCTTCATTCCATTCAGGTTTATGTTCAAATATCACCTCTTAGTAGAGTTGTGCCCTGATGAACTCTTTAATATAAGACATGTCCTCCTCTTGTGTCCTATACCCCTGTCATCTTACATGCTTCCTGCTCATAGAACATGACACAGGTTCTAATATGCTGTCTATTTCTCCCTCTCTTTTCCTCACATTTCATCTGGCACCTAGAAGGCACTTGAAAATGTGTTTTGTTATTATCGAGTGTGCTGAAGACTTTGGGGAGATGCCTTTGCATATTTGCCTGGTAGGAATGGAAATTGGTGGAGCCCTTTTGGGGGGCAATTTTTTAGCATAGAAGTTCCTAGCTATCCATGGCATCAGTTACCCTATAATCAACAGTGGCCCCAAAAAATTCGTTTTTTTTTTTTTTGAGGTAGGGTCTCACTAGTCTCACTATGTTGTGCAGAGTGGCTTTCAACTCACTTATGTATCCAGTCTTGCCTCGAACTTGTAATCCTCCTGCCTCAGCCTCCCAGGTTCTGGGATTATAGGCATATGACACCATGCCTGGAAAGAAATAAACAACTGTTAACTTTTAAATTTCACAGCCTTCTCAGTAGGGTGATAAAATCTCACACCATCTAACTCCATTTTCCCCAAGATGTGACTGAAGCATATCCACACTGTACACAGTGCACACCTATCACTCAGTCACCCTCTCAGTATCAGATCAACTTCATGATACTGCAGTACTGTGTTTGAGTAACTGTTTTAGCTTCTTTTCTTTTGTCTCATTACTGAGACAAAATACCAAAGTTAAAGAAGGTAAGGTTTATTTGGCTCACAGGTTGTAGAAGTTTTAGTGTGTAACTGGCTGGCTCCAAGGCAGGTGGCATGGCAGACAGTGATCACAGAGGAGAGAAATCCATGGCAGACAGAAGGTAGCAAAGCAAGCAAGGGACTTAGCAGCTTCTTTCTGCCTCTTTAGTTTTTTGTCTACACCACCGGGGATTAGGGCAGGTCCCTAACCAATCAATGGACAAATTTAGTAATCACACACCCTTAATCCTGTCAGCGCACCTTGAGTCAATCACACATTCTAGATCCAGCCACCTCTGAAAAAAACCCCACCTATGATTGCATGAGGCTCTGATGGAAATATTAGATACAAGTTATATAACAGTGACCTTTAGGTCATAGTCTAATATTGAGCCAAAAATGCTCTGGTGTCACCTCATTCCCTCTCACCTGTGAGCTTTGTGTTTTCTTACCTCTTCACAAGGACAAGTACAATGAGGTATTTGAGACCACAGTCACATAACTTTATTATAGAACACTGTTATAATTCTACTTCATGATTAGTTGTTGTGAATGTCTTACTATGTCTAATTGAAAATTAAACTTTATGATGCTGAAAGACCTATCTGGAAAGTAATTAACCTTACAGAGTAGCCACTGAGCACAAAAATAGTGATGGCAGGTCAGGCAAAGATAGGCTGACTGGGACTGGCATTTTTGATCTCTAGTTTTGAAGGCTGATTATTTTCCAGCTAGGTCTTAGTGTCAGGGAAAGGAGATAGGTGTGTATGTTAGTCAGCCTGGTTACAATAACGAATACCTGAGATAATCTCTAAAGACAGAAGGGTTGTTTTGGCGGATCATTTTAGGGATTCTGGTCTCTAAACCCTTCCAGGCCACACCCCAACTGACCCACCTCATCTAACCAGACCCCTCCTCAAACACCAAGTCAGTTATAAGCCCCGTCATCCAATCGCACCTTGCAAAAGCCCCGCCTATAATTGTGTGAGGCTTTAGAGAAACGTAGACATAAACCATAACAGATGGGGTGTGAGAAAGCAGAGAAGGAAGCTAAGGTCCTATTATCCCACCAGGCCCCACCTTTTGAAGGTCCCGCCACTCCAAGAGCACCCGGCTGGGGGCCATGTGTTTAATACCCGAGTATCTGGGGGACGTACAGGTCTCACACTATAGTATGTATGTTTAGTGAAAAGCAGTATACGTCCACTGGTGGTCTTAGAACCTATCCCGTATAGGTAAGGGGGAACTGCTGTAGCTACAAATCCTGAAAATGCACACACCAAATGACCCTCCCTTTCGATTCTATCTTAAAGAGACATTTACACAGTTAGACAATAAGGCATACACAGGAATGCTTACTAAAGCTTGGTTTTTAATACTTTAAAAAATACAGAACCACTTGGATATCCTCAGTAAAGGATTTGGTGAAATTTCGTTGTTTAGCTATACTGTGAAATAGAATGAAACTATGAAGTTTGTCTACGTGGGATAGTGTGGACGCCGCTCCGTGCAATACTTTTGGATGAAAAAGGGCAACCTGCAGATTCAGTGTAGCATGTACTAAAAACAGACAAATGCATATTAGTGCCACCGTGTCTTACAAAGAGAGAATATGTATTTGTAAGCTGGACAGCACCAAAGCAGGTAGACTGTCACAGGGACTTTACATTTACCTTTACCATTTTAATACTTCACAGCTAACACATGAATACATGTGTGCATTTTCCCTTAAAAGACAAGGAAATTAACTGAGAAAACTGGGATAGGATTGGTATTCAGAACAGAGCTAACAGCAAGAGAGCATGGAATAGGTCAGCATATTTGAAAAATAACTAGGTCTGTATTGCCAAAGCATAAGGACTAAAGCAAGAGCCAGGTGTGATGGCAAACACCTACAGTTCAACCTGGTCAACTTAGTGACACCCCCTCCCAAAGTTTAAAAAGGCTAAATGAAGGCTCTGGGTCTGATCCTCAATACTGCGAAATGAAAAAAAGAAAAAAATGGAGGTAACGAGAGGTAGAAATTGAGACTGGACACTGTCTGAGCCAGACTGGAAATGGCCTTGTGTGCCAGGCCGAGTCTCATGGACTTTACCCACTGATTCCACACAATTCTTCCATGGTTCTGAGGTAAGTTAGAGCTTAGAGAGCTGTGGAAAATTTCTCCATAGTCAGGGTTTGTGTTATATTTTTTTAAAAAGATTTCTTAAATCACTGAATTGCTGTTATATTTAGCTTCTTTACAGGTTACAACATTCAGTCCATTAGTCAGCACCACATTTGTACGCCAAATATTTGAGTTTATCTGCTTCATGCTGAAGCTAAACAGGGAAAGATCTCTCTCTCTCATAGAGCTTATAGCCTAAGCATAGAAACAGGTATCAGATGAACTCAGAGAAATGTAAACTCTAACACCAGTGAGTTCTGTCACCCATCGAGGCTTAGTCACATAATGGGTGAATATGACAGAGAGGTTAGAGAAGGCTGCAGTAAGGAAGCAGATCGAATTTGAAGGAAGAAAAGGAAAAACTAGAAGTGGTGCTAGGTGAGGTAGTAAACTTTGCACGACAGATAGAACATATATCTGAAGGCCCTGGGGCTAGAAATGTGCAATATTGATATTTTATCAGAGATTTAAGGAAACAGTTGCTGAAAAATTTTTGTTTCTTGCTGTTTCCTAATTTCCTGACCCGTGCAAAGGAGGAGGCTAAGCAGATCACATACCTAGGCACTGACCTTACCATCCTGCCTCACATAATTCTTTTTACTTGGCAGGCAGAGCTCTATCATTCCACTATCTATTTGAAGGTAAAACTCTTAAACCCTCAAGGCTACATCTTGTCTAGCCTGACTTGCTTAGTAAAGCACCACAAAGGGTTAAATTAATAGCATCTGAGAGTGAACATCGTGTGTGTTCATAAAGTGAGAACATTCTCATACTGGAAAACAAGAGTGTCAAAGCATGTTTTAACTCTACATAGAAAAAATAAGCAGCTGATTGAAGAAACTTTTATTTTATTGTATCTTTTTGGTGTCTATAGAAACTACCTGTCAACCAAAAACATAAGTTTTCTCCTATTCTCCAACCAAAATATGTCAATGCTCTCAGCAATAACTTTTCAAAATGTTTGCTATGGCAGCCCATGTTAAGAAATGAATTTCACACTGTGGCTTACTGCAGACAGATATATAGACACATAAGTAAGCACATTTTATGAAATAGTCAACCGAGGGAGTTGGAATATGGATTGGCCATTACAGAGTAACAAACAATTATTAGTTTCATCCACAATGATAGTATTTACATTGTGATTAAGAAAATATCTATCTATATTTTTGAAAGATACATATTGAGGTATATGGGGGTGAAATGAAGAAATAATATTTCCTTTAAAATATATCCAGAGAGGGAGTAAGGGGAGAGGGAGGGAGGGAGGTGGGGAGAGAGAGCCAATGTAATAACAGGAATGTGAAGACACCCATGTGGTAAAAAGGAAAAGCTTCATTGTCTTGTCTAACGGGTAGGTATGTCAGGCTTGATCATACAGGTTTTGGGATCAGGGTGGTTTCAGATTTTGGATGGGGGGATTTTTGCATTACATAAAAAGATGCTGGGATAGAATCCAATTCTAAACATGAAATTCATTTATTTTTGTATATGCCTTATATACAGAGCATGAAGGTACCTACGTGCTTGTGTCTTTACTGTGAACTATTACAGGAGGGCAGGTGCAGGGTTTTCTCTTTGTAGGGTCTTGTCAGCACCCAGAAAGCTTTGGATTGAGAAGCACTTTGGATGTGGGATATTCAGATTCGGGACATTCAACCTGTCCTAGTCTTTCTACTTTTGTATATGCTGAACACTTTTATAAAAAATTAAGTTCAAGTGAAATAAATCTCCTCTTATTTTACTACATGCCCTCAGATACTTTCTGTTCTTCTAACAACTACATGATAAAAGTAAAAAGACTGCTGAGGGCGAGTCACAAGTGGAGTCCATGAGCACTAAACCTCAGGGTGTGTGGTCCAGGGTGTCAGCTACGGCCTCCCTCCTGCCCACGCAACTCCTTCTAACACACAAGACTCTCTCAGGCATTTGACTGCAAATCAAAACAGAGAGCCTCATTCTCTTCAGCGTTCCCAACTTCCAAAACTGTACCACTTCTTGACATTTCCCTAGATGTCTCTTTAAGTTCAATGTAAATAGCTGCTGCTACTTTGGAAGTGCCTGATAATGTCTATCACAGTATAGGGATGTATGCCTCTCTGGTGACATCTAAATGTTGATCTTGTAAATTCTGCAGCAACACATAATGCAGTATAAAGATATGCCAAATAGCATCAAAGACTTTTAAGAAAATCAGGGTTTAATCTAAATGTCAAATTTAAAGGAAAACAAATTGTAAAATGTGTTTCAATGACTTCAGCTCATTAATTTTTCCCATTGATAATATTTTGAACTTTGGGCATAAAGGTTGTTAAAGGTTTTATATCTGTTGTCACTCTTAGTTGCTAACTTACAAAGCAAGTTAACCATATAAAATATTTTAAAATCTTAAAGACAAATTCAATTTTTGTAGTAAGTAGGTATTTCCAGCATAAAAATGTGTATTCTGTATGTTTTTATTGTGCTGAAGTGTGAATTTTTTAAAATGCCAGGATCCAAAAGATGAGTATATATCACTTTCTACCTCCCTCGTGCTGATCTGAGGAGAAAATGCCCGTCAAAGCTGAACTCCCCCAAACCTTGCCTAGCGCATTGGACAGCAGACACTTGGCATCTAACAACCACATCACTTCCTCCACCCCACCCTTCTCAGCTGCAACTTGATTTTCTTCAGATACCGTTTTTGCTAAGCCACTGAGTGGTTTGGGAAGGCTAACCCATCCAAGTTTATGTAATTCCAGGGGATATACTGAAAATGGCTTAAACTAGTCATGCTAATCTCCATGCCCTTGACTGGTTTAAGAATGAACACATGACACCATTCCAACCAATGGGACAGCAAAATAAGTTGGCCAGGGAGGGTTCTGGGAAGCTTCTCTTGTTCCAGAGAGAAACACTATGTGTCTGTCTGGATATTGTTGGAGCTGCACAGGAGGCTGGATCCTCACAGCATCCTCCTACCAGCCTGGAGGAACACTTCACAAGGATGCAGATCTGAGACTGTCATCCACACAGACTCGAACCCCTCTTTCTGGATTTCTTGTAATATTAAATGCTCAATTTATTGTTTCATCATTTATGTGCCTCATAGCTAAGGGCTCTAAACGATACATTCACTTGACAGAATTTGAGACAAAACTTCAAATACATCATTTACTAAGCCATTTGCAAGATTAAACTAAGAGATCTGTGCAACTCCAAAACAACTGGTTATTTCAGTTCAAAGCCGAAGCAAAAATGTGTGAGCTAATACAGGGTCGAGGAAAAACACTAATGGTGTAAGTCTCTGAAAAGTTTAGGGAACCTGTAGCAAATGAAGTTGAATAGAGAGGGGGAAAAAGGCAGACAAGTGGACAAGGTCTAGGTTAGCTCCCTCAGAACAAGGGGAGAGGACCTCACACGTCTCGGTTTTACACACCATTATCCCCGATGCTTTTGGAGTCATGAAGAGGAGATGTCAGCTGCTACCAAGAAAGATCTTAGCGTCCTGACTAATTGTGAGACAAGCTGTACCCTAAAAAGCCTGTCCAAATGGTTAAGGTTCTGCACACACACGCGAGACAAGCTGACCTATATATTTCATTACATGATATTGTAGTCTATGTGAGCAGGCAACTTGTGAAGCTAAGTATCAGCAGAGGAAGAGATACTGATCCAATTCGTGCTTGAAGAGAAAGAAAATGAAGAAGGAAGCTGGGATTTTGGCAACATATTTTATGGTGAAGAGGAGACAAAGCCACTCTCATTTGGTAATCAACCAGAAATCACTGCGCAAAGATCTAGTAGACTGGCTGTACCACTTTCTGCCTGTCTCTACCAACGAGTACACAATCACTTCTCTCATTTCTAATGTTTAGAAAGGTACGCCTGGTGGGAAAAAAGGTAGGTAGAACTTGGTTTCCATTTTCAGGGGGATAACGTGAAGATAATATGTTTTGACTCTAAAAACATCTTGAGCTCCTTGAAAGGATCTATGCAATTTCAAAATGAGAATAATGATGTATTTTATGTAAAAGAGATATGCTTGGCTTGTGATATTTAAAGCAAAATTATCACAGCATATGTTTGTTTTATATGATCTAGGAAGTGACATTCGATTTTAGAACATTGCCTGGCACATAGTAGGCATGCAGATACTGGTTGAAGGAATATTTGTTAACTAATTGCTAGGAAAAAAATTTAAAAGGATGAAAACATATCTACATAGGGATAAAAAGCCTTTTTTTAATTTCTAAGACTTCTAAATAAATACAGTCTTTTTTGTATGTTATAACATTAGAATAAATTATTTCTATTATTACCTTTGAGGTTTTTTTAAAGCTGACAAATTTTTGAACTAGCAAATATATTTTTAAACAGTTTCTAAAACTAAATTAAGCTTGATAATTATGTGTAAATTGAGACGTGAGTGGCAAATTCTATTTAAACTCTAAATCCATCCTATACTTGTCAGTATTCTTAATACAACATTTGAATTTTAGAAGAATTTGAATGGAAATGATGTTCAAGCATGTCCTCCTGCTATAAAAGCTCCCATGAATTTATTTCACATATGCTTTTCTTTTTTAAAAATTTTATATGTAACCTATCAATTCAACAACATTTTCATTAATAGGATAAGATATTATAAATCCCATTAGAAAACATACAAAATTCATTTAATTCTAATCTGACCCACACATGTACTATTTCTCAAAGGCTTATCAAATCCAAGCCTTTGAAAATGCATACACTGTAACAGATTTTTTAAAAACATGATGGAAAATATATACCACCCAGCTAAACACTGTCTTGATTTAGAATCGAGGCCTATATGTTTCTATTTCCATAGTGACTATTGCTGTGGAATCGACATGTTTTAATTTAGATATGAAATTATAAACATCATTTGGAGACAGAATTTATTTTTTTCTCCTACAATTTCTGAAAATTGATCAGTCTAAGTGTTGAATAGAGGCAAATTCTGGAGCAGGACAGAAAAAGTATTTGGCTTAGGGGGCACTTGTGACTAATAAAAGGTGAATTTTCACAGGAACTTATGGCTTTTTAATTCTCAATAATCACTGTGAGTGTTTATACTTTATAAAGTAAAATGAAAAAGGGATTCCTAATCAGACCACTCTCAGAAACATTTAAATTATGCTAACCTTTAATTGTCTAAGGAAAGAAAATTACTGTGATTAGATAATTACAGGTTCTGCAGACATTTTTGCCTATTTTTCCTAAAAGTGTTGGAATGTTTGCTCATCAATTATCTAAGAGGAGTACTGTAGTTAGGGTGTGATTTGCATTTAGGTCAAATACAAACTAGTAACCCAAATCAGCAATGAAAAAGAAAAAAGTACATTATATCCATTTATTAATTTTGTCTGTGATGTTTTTTGAACCCCGACTGTCCCTGAGCTCTTACAAGTTAGACCACGGTGGGGAGGGAAGGGAGGGCACTGAGGCCCGGAGGGGCTGGGGGAAGAGAAGACACAGGTGCTGGCAGAGCACAGAGGAAGGAGGCAGGGCTGGTGCAGAGGTCCTGGGTTTCTGCTAAACGAAAAAGCACAGCCTAAAAGTGGAAGCTTCTTCCTAAAGCACATGCACACACGCCCCTCAGACACCTGTGTTGAACACAGTGGAACCACCAACCCCTCTGCACATAAGAAGAGCACCACTCCCTGCCTCATGACCTGCCCTACTGAAAAGCCATACTAATTATGGTAACCCTGGTAGCTTTTCACTTTGAATGAATGAGATCAGAAAACCCTCCATTAATTCAACCTCTCCACTCTCTGCTTGCACTTTTGTTTTCTCCCTTAATAGTAGAGCTGAACCAAGTTGATACAACTCAAGGATTGTTAGAACAGCCCCACTTTCAGAGGGCAGCCCCCCAGCCCAAAGACGGTCTGCAGTGAAAAGACACCGAGTC
Organism: Dinomys branickii; assembly: GCA_004027595.1. Lineage (NCBI taxonomy): Eukaryota > Metazoa > Chordata > Mammalia > Rodentia > Dinomyidae > Dinomys > Dinomys branickii. Next base: position 219,396 of record PVLD010000740.1, on the reverse strand, counting down.
TGCAGAGGGAAAGCCATGAGAGGCAGCGGGGTGACAGGAGAGAAAAAGACAGCAAGACATTAATTTTTTTAATTAAGGCTTCATCAGATTTATCAATGAAACAGAAATAAAAAATCTACAGCTTTGCAGTGTTATTGCAGGCTTGGATTTCTCCAAAAGTGCTCAGGTATTTGCTGAAGATCCACAGTAAATGTGTGGTATAGTCTGAATGCATACTCTTTTTAGTACGTATTGTTGGGCCTGTCCCTGAAGCCTGCTGACCAGCTGGCCAGGAAGAACAACTGGGCAGACCAGAGAGACAAGATTCACTTGAGAGTTATTGAGCACCCACTGTGTGTGAGGTCCTATTCTGGGAGCTGAAGAATGTGGCAGGGAAGAGAACATGTGAAGGTCCTTGCCCTAGTGGGGTTCCCTCTGGTCTAATAGCAGGAGACAGACAGCTAAGCCAGGAAAAGGAGTGGGGAACGCCCGTGGAAGGGAGAGGGTGAGAGAAAGAGGAGAGCTGTGTTATAGTTTCGTATTTCAACTAGGTAGGTAGAGGAAGGCCTACAAGATCTCAGAGGGCAGGATCTGAGCAACACTGTGAAGGAAAAGGATGAACCCTGGAGAGGGCAGTGCCAGAGGAAAGCACACAATTGCAAATCTCCCAAGGCAGGAACTTGCTAGGCATCAGGGAGGCCAATGGAGCTGAAGGAAGCCGATGAGCTCAGATATGCCAATCTACAGGGCTTTGTAAGAGACAGTGAGGTTTTCCTCTGGTGCATGGGCAAGCACTGGGGTCTGGAGCAGGAGAATGACAGATCAAATGTTTCCGTCACATATTCATTCAGCATCTACTTTGGGCTAGGCACTGTGCCGGGCTATACTTTGGTGCTGGGGAATGCACTAATGAACAAGGTAGACTCAGTCCCTGCCCTCGTGGACTTCATATCCTAGTGAGCAAACAAGTAACATAGTCCACAAAAGCAATTTCTAGCTGTAATAACATGGCGTCACCCCAAAATATCCAGATCCTTGCATAATGTTAGATGTGGCACAGGAAAAATACAGGGAAGTTTACTTTGTGTATGAGCACCAGAAAGACTTTTCTGTAACTGGGTGAGTGGCGTGCCTATAATCTCAGCTATTTGGAAAGCTGAGGCAGGAAGACTGCAAATTCAAGGCCATCCCAGGCAACTCGGGGAGATCCTATCTCAAAATAAAAAATAAAAAAGGGCAGGGGATATAGTGCAGTTGTAGAGTACTTTCCTAGCATGTATAAGACCCTGGATTCAGTTTCCAGTACAGCAGAAAGAAAGCAAGAGAGAGAAGGAAAGAAGGTGGGAGGAAGAGGGGGACAGAGAGACAGAGAGAGACAGAGACAGAGACAGAGACAGAGAGAGACAGAGAGAGACACAGACCAAGACGGAGACCGGGACAGAGACAGAGACAGAGACAGACAGAGACAGAGAGGGAGCGGGAGCCTGCTCTGTGGAGGTGACATTTGAGAGGAGTCTGAACGGATGCAGGGGAGCTGGCTAAATATAAAGTAGGGGGAAAGAGTGCATCAGGCAGAGGGAACTGCCTGTTTAAGAAACAAAAGGACAGAGGGAAAGCAGCATGAGGACTCTCCAGAGCATCAGGAAGAAGGCACATGGTGCCAGAGCAGGCTGCTAAAGGGACCTAAACCTGCAATGGGTGATGAAAGGCAGAAAAAATGTCAGACATCATAAAAGAGGTATGGATAAAACGCTGTGGGTTTTGGAGAAAGGCAATTCACAAGGGGGCATGAGGGAGGAGCTACAATTTGAGGGTGCACCCATAGAAGTCAGCCAGGTTGAAGAGGGAAGATTTCACGGGGACGGAGGTGGAAAGGAGGTAGCTGAGTGGCTCACTTCACGTTCCTCCTCTGCCAGTCAATGCCAGGGCCTTCATGGAGCCTTTATTTTCCCTAACTGAAATGGTAACATGTACCTTGCAGGGTTGGGAGAAAAATAACATGTAGCAAAGTCCCCATACATAGCAAATACTCCTGCCAGGTTGGAATATATATTCTGTTCTCTCGAGTCTCCGCCCCCAGCTAGAACCCGCAGTCGCTGCATCCTGAGCCTTGCACATCGCTTTCAACACACAAGAGGAGCTTAACTATACTCATACCTTCAGCCTACTTTTGTTGCATGCCTACAACATCCCAGGCATGGAGGTCAGTGCTGGACACACCCTGGTGACAGTTGGCCCTGCACTGTGGCACTTGCACTGCACTTGGGAGCAAACTAGAAAGGAATAAGCAAAGGCTTGTAATGCTGTGAAGGAAAAGAATGAGAGAAACGTGGGATGCTGGAGCAGAGAAGGGAGGAAATCTAGAATGGAGAGTGGGCAGATGAAGGCTCTTTATAATGATCAGCTTCTGTGTAGGCTAATCTCAGGCCAAGTGTCACTACATAGTTCACATTATTTGCCTCCTTCACTTCCAGGAAAGTCTTTTCTACAATGCGTTCCTCCCCAGGATGAGAAGCACACAGCCACAGAACAGTAAAGTAGAGGAGCAAGAAAGATGTCTGTCTTTGGATGGATGAAAGGAAACAGCATGTGCAAAATACCGGAGGTGAAGCTGGGTGTGCTAGTTGAGGCCAGAAAGGCTACACAGTGAGGACTTGTCTCAAAAAAAAGAATCAAAAGTAGACAAGGCCATCAGACACCTTTATAGAACTCATGGGTGGGAACCAGGGCGCGTTCCTGTAATCTTAGTGACTGAGACTGAGGCAGGAGGTTCATAAATTCAAGGCCAGCCTGAGAAACTTAGAAAGATCCTGTCTCAAAATAAAAAATAAATAGGGATGGAGATGTAACTTGGTGGTAGAGCATCTCTGGGTCCATGACCCCACACCCCCCCAGTAACACAGATAAATAAGTAAAAATGAATTTGTGGGGAAATAGAAAACTTCCAAATCTTTCCTCTTTAACAGACACTTTGGCATGTTTGCCCAGAGGACAGAACATATAACACTGCCTGCCAAAGCTATTGGTTTCCTGTGATCTAACCAGAAGCAAGGCAATGTGTACTTTAAGCTTAGAACAGCCACTGTGAGTTCCACAAGGCACCCCTGAAGGGATGCGATTACAGACATCAGCACTTTCTTTCTCAAACACAATATTCCTTTGCAGTAGGTAGTCAGTGGTCTTATGTCAACTTTATAGATTTGAGAGAAAACTGTAGAGACCCTCTGTGTCTTCTTCAAATTAATCCTAGACCTACAGTTTAAATCCCATGTTTACTCTGGCTCGCTCTGAACATTCAACTCTGCTCTGCCCTTCTCCCCAGAGAAGTCCTGCACATTTCATTACAGATGTTTGAGATATGAGAAATTTATGTGAGAGAAAATTCCAACGCAGAAGACAATTTTACTGAAGCCACCATGCATTTTCATGAATCAGCCACAATGATCAGAGAACTTTGGCTTCTTGCATTTTCCCTCTGAACTCTGTGCCATGACTGAACTTGGCAGCACATTCTGGTTGCTACTGCACATCCCAGCTGGTGCTAACCAGAGAGAGCCTCATCTTACAGGTCAAACTTTGCGAACCCATGTGAGAAGTTAGGAGCACATACCTCCCAATATTCCAAGTTGAGGAAGTAATTTGAAGGAATTCTGGTCTCTGAAGCTGTTCTATTGCTTTCTGATGTCTCTCGAGTAACAGCAGGACAGTATAATGCCCTGGCCATACCTACCTTTGGGTCTGGCTATCAGGAGATTCAGTATTTGTAGAACCCAATCCTTCCCCTTACTTGTCCCTACTATTTGTTTTCTATTTGTTACTTTGTCTATTTGTATTTGTTACTTTGTATTTGTTATTGTTACTTTGTCTATTTATTAGCCTTCTTGAATCTATAGGCTCCTGGGTAAAATGATATTAATTCACTTTTGGAAATAAAAAGATCAGTAAAACTTATTCCCCAAAATGTACACAGGCTGTTAGGATTTGTGTTTTTTCATAAGCAAAACTCAGAATTCTAGGTGAAAACCCAAGAAGCCAGCCTTCCTCCCACTGCAGGGCCTGACCTTAGGCATCAATCTTAAGTCTACACTGAGAGGGCTTCTTTTTTAGTAGACTACATTTAACAAGTTATTCCTATGTAATAGAATGCCGAAAGGGAAAACACCAAATTGTTCTCAGAACCCTGAGCAAAATAATCCTAAATCTTCATGACTGTGCTGCACTTTAACCCCTCTCTCCCTTGATCGGATGGCCCCACACTTTGCAAGCCCTCCCTCAAAGACATTTTCATGTGAAATATAAATGTGGGGTGTGGATGTGCTTTTCTTCTTCCAAATTCTTTTTAAAGAAACAAAGTGAAGCATGGAATGAGTGAGCCATATCTACCTCCAAGTTTCTCAGGACTGTAAGAAGGGATTTAGGGGCTGGAGATACATAGCTCAGTGGCATAAAAGCTTGCCTGGCAAGCCTAAGGTTATGAGTTTGATTCCTGGTACCAAAAAAAAAGGATTTGGGTCAAGAATCAAAATGCTGGGAAGGAAAAATCCAATCTTAAGCTTCAGATGTTCCAGTTCTAAAAGCCCAGTGGGTCATAAGTGGAAAGATCACTGGCTTGAATCTTTGGTTGCAAGGCACAGAAGACAATGATGGCTCATTTACGCGGCAAAGAAGTTCACTGGAATAATGTGGGAGAGCTAACAGAGGAAGGGAAGGTCATAAGCCAGATTTGCAAGGGCAGAGTTAGTGTAGTAACAGGTTGACCCACAGCCTCCTTAGAATGAATGATCATCCATTATGTGCAGTTTGGTCCCCTTGTGCAAGGGTGGGATTCCAGAGAAAGTGCTCTGACCTAGACAGACCCCACGTCTGTGCCTGAGGATGCACATGGAGTGGGGCACTGTGCCTTACAGTCCCGATATCTGTGCCAGGTGGAGGCAGGCAGCTGCCCGCAAACTAAATCTGAATGCTGATACCAGAAGGAAAGCAGAGGCTGGACAGGCGAAAACAGACAACGAAATCATCCTTATGCTTACAGACTGTTCATTAGCCCCGGACATTGGCACGAAGGCATCGCTCCATGAGCTCATGTAACAGTTCCCTCTACCCCTCCCCTCTCCTGACACCACAGCTAGGTCTCTGACTTCTGTGACTTCAGGAAGTGTGAGAGAAAGAGTGGTATCCTGGAAAGCTCTCACCCAAAGTCTGTTAAGAGTCTCAAGTTCCTAAGACAAGCAACCACCTCCTTGTGGAAAAATATGGCCTACCCAATATAACTGTTAAACAGTCACATTTAAGTCAAGGATGTGTTGCTTCGGTGATTCCATCTGGAGACTTGGCTGGGAAATGCACGGTTTAAAAACATGGCAGCAGTATCTCTTTCTATAAAATTTTTCACTTTGATCAATTACCATTCCATTCGGTGGGAAAACGGTATGTGGGTCAAGGCCTACACCGCCCACTTCCTGGGGGAGCTCTTTGTTTCCTGTGGCCCAGCTTGGAAATCTCCTTCACTGAGTCCCAAGCAGATTTGAGTTGTACCAACCAATGGGCAATTTGGAGCAGTGGAAGAGGGGAGGCTTGTTATTAAATCCAAGGGGATCGATTTGAGGGGTCAACTGAAGTAGCATGGATGCTTTTCTTAGTCTTGGGGTGCATCAGGGACCTTAACTGCATCAATCTTTGTACTGACCTCCTATTTCTAACAGCCTTAACTCAGACGTGTCTTATCTGGTCACCCCCTTTTATTTCCTTCCTGGTGTTTATTAGGCTCTAAAAATTGTTTTCAGTTTTTGCTTGTTTATCACTGTCTTCCACTGTTAGGATGGAAAATCTATAAAGACACAGTCTGTCTTGCTCACAACTAAATTGCTACTACCATGCTTGGCACATAGCAGGCCTTCAATAAGTATTTGTTTCAAGGGAAAATTCCTGCGATGGAGAACAAAATGGCTCCTTGGAAGACTGGGCTGGGTAACATTCCTCTCTAGGGAGGTTCAGAGAAAGCTGATAGCCAAATCTTACTTACATGGTATATGCCAAGGGTGGGACACAGAGAAGCCACAAGAAGCCAGCAAAGCAGGCACAGTATCTGCCCTTGTAGTTCTTAGAGCACCTGCTCTGCTAAAGAGCACTGCATCCTGAGAGTATCTGACTGGCAATAACAGTAGGAAGAGTGAACAGCCACAATGTATTGAACATCAATGTACCAGGCATTTTAGGCATCTTATCACATTTAAGTCTTTCTAACAACCCTGGTAATATTAAAGACTGTAAAGATTAAGCAAGAGGTCTCAGAATGTTAAGAGCAATCACCCACAGCCATGCAGCCGAGGAGTGTTGAAACTAGCTGGTCTGTACAACTCCAAAGCTTATGATGTTTCTTCTGCAGCCCATTGCTTTCCTCAGAAAGCAGCTGCTGAGTACATCTTTTTGCTCTAAGACATTTCCAGCTCCAAAGATCAACCACTTTTTTCCAGAAATGTAAAATGCTGACCAGATTACCTTCCAGAGGTAATCTTCGCAATCACTTGTCACCATGTCTGTGTGGATCAGCTGTTCGGCTTATACCACCACTTTGAATTACCCTAATGGCACCAGCACAGGGTGGTAGATATTCTTGTGGGGCCCACTGTACATCAAAAACACCTGAGGCTTAGAGAAGGCAAGCCTCTAGCTGATTCCCATGGCTTCTCTGGAGCAAAATTAGCTGAAAGTTGGATCTGTTGCTATTTGTATTGACCCATGCAGCCAACGGGGTCCTGAGAGGGGGTGATGGGAGATTAAGAAAAACTATAGACACATACTAAAGGGGAAGCTGGGACTGGGTGGGCCCTGACCTCTCTGATGGAGAGGCAGTGACAACCCAGTACAGTCTACCTCTTTATTTACACATGGAAGTATGCACTGAAGTCAAAAGTGTAAGGTCTCAGTGTTTTGCTGAGAACACTGAAAATGCAACATTCTCAGGGCCATCTGTGCTGTAGTTAACAAGGAAGAATACCAAGGACAGACACGTGCTCGACTGGCCTTGCTCTGGTCCCAACAACTTGTGTACATGGCTCACCTCTCGCACTCTGTGCTCTCTGGGCTGCCTTGCTCTAACCCAAATGTGTGGTGGATCTCCAGCTTAGCCACTCCCCATAGCTATTAAATGTAGCCACACCAAATAACCTCTAGTTACCATCAGTTCACATTATTATTCCCTTTGTTCTTGCACTTTGGCTGCCTGGGACATCTTTCTCTCCAATCCTTCATAGCTAACACCTGCTGCTCTCTGACGTCTCAACCCAGAGTTGAATGAGGCATTTTGGATTTCCTTTCTTCTGCCAAGTGTCAGTCAGCAACCTTCAGGTTAGAGCAGAGACACTTTAGAAGAACAACTACTTGTGAAGTTCCTTTCTGTGTCCAGTTTTGATCATACCAGAGTCCATTGAGGTCAAGGACTAGGTCTCAGTTCCTTTAGCTGTCCTCCAACACTCAGTTCAGGAAGGTCTTGCCTTACATCTGCACAACACAGGCCCATGCCTGAGACCTCAGTGAACACTCACCCTACTAACAAGGTCCTTGGTAGGACTCTCACTGGCCACATATGGATCAGGTGTATAGTCCTGAGCCATTGCCTGTGGCCAGGAAGATGTTGTGCTCTGATTGGCCAGGGATGGGTCACATACCCATGGTGGGAGGGATGCAATAGCTCCCACCTTAACCATATGGACTGAGGGAGGGGAGGGGTGACTTCTCCAGAGGAAATGTTGGATGTTGGTACCAGACGGGAGAATGATGATCAGTAGGCAAAAATAACAGATGTCCACTACATACACCAAACCAGACTGGATTGAATGCCCAATTTCCTCTTCATAACCAAGCATTATGTGTATGTAGATTTTTGTTGTATGTATCTTTCTCCCCTGTCAAACTCTAAACTCCTCCAGGGTAGAGGCTATGTATATGTTCCTCTTCTTTGTAACCCCAGCACCCAGTGGAGTGCCTGACAATAAAAGGTGTTCAAGCCATATTTGTTGAGTGAATGATCAAGTGTATTAATTAATTTACAAGGAGCTGGTAATGCCATTTCATCTTTCAAAGACAATAGCATGGTGAGATAGTGAAAAAGTACACAGCATTTTTGAAACTATAGTCTGGGAAACCACCTGCATCAGCTTACTATGCAGATTCATGGGCCACAGATGGGATTTATTAATTTGGCATCTCAGTAAATGAGGCCTTAGAATTTGCATTCTTAGCAAAAGCTTTATGTGATTATTGCGCACATTCTTGTTAGAACTGTAGCACAGCCATCTGAGGATAAACCCTGGCTCCGTTGTGTTCTAGTTCTCAGCACTATAGGGAGTCAGAGACCCCTGTAGTTACTGAGACCCCCTCAGTAACTCAGTTTGCTGGCCTTTAAAATGGAGCAAAGGAAAATAAATATATAAAGAATAAAATGGGGTAGTGGAGGGCTGAGCACACAGTTCCAGTGGCAGAGCATGTACAAGGCACTGGGTTCACTCGCAGCACTATAAATCAATAAATAAAACCCTGGGCCAAGAAACCACCTAATACATAAGTAACAAGGAATCAACAAGATAACACTTCTTTATAAACTACTGCACTGAAGTTTTTCTTGCTTGAGTTTTTTCTAGTATTGAGCTTTTGGAATGACTAGTAAGTGCCAGGTCCCATAATTATATGTTTACCCATTTCCTGCACAGCACAGCCCTAAGAGATAGATAGGATTCATTTTACAGAAAAGGAAGCAGACAAAGGTCACTTGAGCGGGTAAGTAGTTAAGTCAGGATTTGTACTCAGCTGCTCCAATGTCACATCCATATCCCTAACTATTTGCTTTCTCCTTGTAGGCAATTCATGGGCCACAGAGGCTGGGCACAACAGTGAGAATATTGACACTTTGATGAAAAAGAGCTCTAAGTAAGACCTAGGACTGAAACAGACTGAAGAAAGGAAAGAAGAATGAGGGTCTGATCAGATCCTGTAGCTTTAACAGCATGCCCTGCAGAAGAACCAAGTATACCACAGTCTACGTAGCACAGAGAAGCCTCTTTTCTTCTCCTTTTCCTGAAACATGCCTTTCTAGAGTCTTTAATACCTGTGTGCTTTAAAAACCAGGAGTAGTCTTTCATCTCAGATGACTTTTTAAATTTTGAATTGGTTCACTTTTCGGCCTTCCTCACTCCTAGACACCAACATACTTTTTCCGTGAAGTATGAGCAAAGCCAGAAGTGCCAGCCAAGCCCTCAGAAATGTGATCGCTGCTACCAAGGATTTGAGAGCAAGATTACAAAACCTAGAAGCAAGATTTCAGTGCTACACTCTAGCATCAGAGGTGGCACCCGTGCCATCTCGGAGATGGGTAAATAAAGCCAAAGGGAGGCACTGGCTTTGTTCTGAGCTGCTTGGCTGGTGGGCTCCCCTTCAAGCTCCTTCTCACAGCTAGACTGTTTACCTGGCTGGGCTGAACATAGAATATGAAGGAGCCTTCTGACACTTGCACTGTTGGGGCACCAGGACAGTTAATGTTTAATTAAGACGCACTCTGTGTCTCACAGACACATTCCCTTGACCTAATTTGTTAGAAACAGGAAACATTAAAATAAGGCAGTTTCTTAAGCCAAATGAGTAAGTATGAAACATAACTGAGATACTTATTGACAAAGCCAAGTGGACTCATACCTTGATCCCTCACCATCTCTGTTCCAGGCTGAATGAGGAAGCCATCACCTGGGGGGGGAAAGGGTTTTGAATGGTCACTAGGAGAAAAGAGAATAGAACTCCTGAATGTGTGCTGGCAACATATGTTGTCCCTAAGGGGACAGGGGTCTAGAAGGGGAAAGAGGGGCTGGTGAACGCCAGGGGCTAATCACCAGATTATGAGAGCTTGTAGGGAACTCTCAAATGTGAGCCTGGTAATGTTTTTCACTCACTAAAGAAACACCCAGGGAGTGGGGGGTGGGCAGCAAGACCTTCACATGGGTGCCTCCAGAGGCCTGAGACCAGCGGCAGAAGTTTGTTTCACACAGGACGGCCCACTTTCCAGCTTCTCTCCTAACTCTTGGCCTGCTGAGTTCTTCACACTGCCCGTCCCCTGTCCACCAAGGGGCCTGGCCACAGCTCCCTTTTCTCGAGCTATGTACTTTCAACCAGTTTTGAGCAGCCCCATTTCAGATTGGCCTTTTTATGTTTGATATAAAGAATAGTTGTTGGCCAATTTCATCTTTTCATCGCTGTTCTCTAGGCCTGAATCCAAGCAGTTTGTCAGATGCTCATTAACTCCCCCTTTGGCTCTTTCTAGTGTGTCTCCTAAGCTCATTGTGCCAAGAACTAACGCTTTCTTTTACACGATTCTCTTTCTCTGCTCCATCAGGGAGACAAATTACTTTCCAAAAGGGATCGCCAGGGATGGTTTAATGAGAATTTCTTTGGGGCTAGGCATGGAACGCAACGTAGTTAACATTCGGTGGACTTAATTGGACTTTTCTTTTCTGCCTCTTTCAAAAAAAACCTGAAGCTATCCTGTTAATCTCTCATTTGTAATCAATTGTGTTGACTAAACAAAAGTCTAGGTCGTCTTTTCTTCCTGTCCCAGACAATCCTTTGTTGCGTCTAAATGCCTCATTCTCGAGTGATCCTGGTCGTGTAGATGGGCCCGATTGTTGACAGTTCATTATTGCGCTTTTGTCCATTTAATCTTTCTTGCTGTGTTTTGCATGTGCATGCCTTAATGAGCTCCGTTGGCAATTAACATGTTTCTAGGAGCAAACTGGTTGCTCAGACGTTTGAGAGGGAAGTGCAGGGAAAAGGGCAACGCAGCTGCCTTGAGGTTGTTTATTTCCCAGCGTTTTCTCAAGACTCCTGTCCTCTCTTTGGCAGCCCCTCGTGCTCCCTCTTCCTGGCCCTTCCTCTCCCCTCCCTCAGCCCATTTACCAGCTGCACACCTAGGCACCCGGCTTCGTTACTCTTGAGCTTGGCTCTGAGAGCCCTCCACCTTTTCTAGAGCCATGCAGCAAAATGGGGCCTTTATAGACCCTCTTCTGCAGCCGAGGCAAAAACCAGCACAGCACCCCCCAAAATGTGTCTGGATGCCGGCAACTTCTCTGTGTCGCTCCTTACAGAGAGGAACCTCTAACCCGCCTAAGGCAATAGGACCGTACAATCTGTTATGTACAAGGCTGTGGCTTTGGAAGAAGGCTTTTTTTTGAGTCTTGCTGGCAAGACTGCTGAAGTGTGAGCAGTCATGGGCAGAACAAACATCTTGTAGGGGAAAGATAATTGGAGTCTTTTTGTGTCTGTGACAAGACTCCCCTCCCCCCCAGTTTGATTTAAAACTTTTTTGCAGGGTGGCCCCTTCAATTTAATCAAGGTTAGAATATTAATATGCAGCTGATGCCTACCTTGTTTAAGTCATTTATTAATATTGTAAACCACAAGTCATGCAAACAGTTTAGTATTAAGCAGGAAAAAAAATCAGAAAACAGAGCCTTTCACCCATCAATTCCGATGCGTGGTGAATAACTAAGAAGGATTCCAACAAGACCATTACTGAAAGGACTTGCATTGGCTTCAGAGCATACGCTGGTTGTGCAAGGCGTTTACTAACTCAGGTCCTGGGTCCTTTTCCTCCTGGCATGACTTTTTAGGTGAAGGGATCCTTTCCTGAATCCCACAGTTGAGAGAACAGACATCTTAAACCCAGGAGTGACGTCCAACCCAAGGAAGGCAGAGCTAACCCTTGTAGATGCAGAACTGTTTACCTACAATTACCATCAGATGTGAAGTAACACCTTCTCAGGTGAGAGCGATTGACAGAAGCTGGTGTGAAGGTTAAGTAACAATCCGTTATGAGCAAACAACCTCAAGCAGGTTGGAGTGTGCAGGGAGCTGCGCACAGCCCTCCTCCTGACGGCAGAGATGAGCAGTCCAAGAGGGAAAGCCCTCCCACTCCACTCGTGAATTTTTTTATTTGCTCCCTAGTCTGCAAGGAGACAATTCCCGCCCCTCTTTAGGACTGTCAACCTGGAAACAAATTTTTCCACTTAGGAGATGTGTGACCCTTTTAACCTCGTCCTGTGTACTTGTTTCAGGAGACCTCAAAAACGTTCTCCCACCTGATGATGGTTGGAAAGGTCTTTTCCTGTATCCTGTGCTCCCTCCTTTCTTTTCTCCTTCTTTTGGTTGTTTTTGGGTAGTTTGGTTTTTTGAGACAGGTTCTAGCTATGTAGTTCATGTATGGCCTTGAACTCACTATATGGTCCAGGCTGACTTGGAACTCAGGATGACCCTCCTGCCTCAGCCTCCGGAGCGCTACTATTACAGGCCTGTATAACTACGTCCAGCCTTTTTCTTTCTTTCTTTCTTTTTCTTAAGAGAAGAACTTGACCCTGGTTTCCATGTGCAGGCCAACTTCTCCTTCCCCACTTCTCTAAGAGGATGCCAGGGTACTAGGTCTGTGCTGTCTGCCTTGCCCGAAGTCCTGGAGCTCCTGAGAAGGCGCGCTTGCCATTCATTTACCTGAAAAGGACCCCGTAGGAAAAAAGGAAAAGCTCTCGGTGGAGAAGACTTTCACACAGAGTGGTCAAGTGTCCCAGCACTGAAGGCACGCTGTGTAGGTACAAGCGCCAACCTCCCAACCCCACTAGCCCAGGTACAGATGTCTGAGAGAAGTGAGGCTTCCACAGGCTCAGCCCCCAGGTCCTTTTCACCCATCCCGGGGTTTCCTGGGCTTCATACTTGCACTAAGATTTTGGAGTTAAATCTGCATATTGCCTTGGGTCCCAGTCTCCCCACTGCAAACTGCAGCCAGAACGAGATAACATTTAAATTCCCCCTCGCTTCCTCGTTCCCCCTCCCCTGGCAGAGCCTTCCCAGACTTGGGGGGAGGGAGGGAAGAAACACAAAAAAACGAGGACGCTCTCCTTTCAGGAAATGGAATTCTAATGTACGTGTTCCTATTTCTGAATCGGAGGTACTAAAAATACCCCCGTGACAGCCTGAGGAAGCTGTCGCGGGCCTCCGTGCAAACAAAATCGACAATTCTCCTTCCCCGCGCAATGGGCCTGCGAATTGGGCAGGGGGCCGGGGGCAGAACCGCGGGCTGAGATCAGGACAGAGCTCAGGCCCTATTTCCAGCTTCTCGTCCCCGGCCCACTCTGAGATTCCGCTTCCACCAATTAGAACCGTAGGCGCCGTTGGTTTCCTGAAAAACCCCAGAGTTCGAATGCCTGCTCAGTTTGGCCGGCCCGCCGACCGGGTGTGATTTGTAGATGGTCTCTGCCTCTGTTTCTTCGTGCGGAGAGTGGGTACACTCACCGCCAGCCGCAGGTCGCCGTCCACAGCCCAGGACCATGTTAAGTGCCTGGCTTGACCCGAGTGCTCAGGAAATGAGAGCCTTTCCCTAGTGGAAGCCCCTGTCTTCGGCCGAGCGCCTACTGTGTACCCGCGCTGGGCCAACCCGCTTTCAGATGCCTTTCAGAGAGGCTTGGGCAGCTCCCCTTGCTTTGACCACCCTTCTGTCCTTGCAGCCCCCACCCCGCGGAAACCCGCTCGGGGGCAGTGCCCGGCGATCCTGACCGCGTGGACGCGGACTCCTGGCCCCTCGCCTCAGTTCCTCCCGGCGCTGGGGAACATTGTTCCAGACGTGGGGTGAATCGCGGAGCGGATATTAAAAGTGTGCTGGGGGGGGCGACGCCCGGCACGACGCGCCAGTAATCCGAGCTCTTGATTATCCAGATTCGGATCAAACGGGGCGGTGGCGGCCGGCCCCCTCCTGGGAATGATTAGATGATTAATGTAATGCTGTTTGAAGGGTCTCTGTTTTCTCTTAATTTGGGTCATTACTTAGAAAGCAAGCGTGAGATCATTTCATCGGCGTGCTCGGCGGCAGAGATAGCTATTCAGGAAATGGGCTAACTGCGCGGTAATCAGAACCCGGAGGCGGCCGCGGAGACTGGAGGAGCTCGGCGCGCCCTCCCGCGGCAGGGCGCAGGGTACCGGGAAGCTCGTCCGGGACCCGGCGCGCAGGCCAGGGAACCCAGGAGCTCTGGCCGGGCTGAGGACCACATCCACCAGCTCTCGCCCTCGGGAGCGAGGCGGAATGTGGTTGTTCTCTCTAGTAAGTCACCCAGAGCAAGGGACGTGCCCAGAAGCCAGCGCCCTGGCGAGATGGTGCCAGGACTTTGCCCTGGCTCCACTTGCCTCTTTGCTCCAGGACGCACCCCACAGCGGCACCCCAACATACAGCTACTATTAACCCTTAAAAATATTTTCTGACTCCCATAAGGCAACACTCAGAATCCCAAGCATCTGAACCACCACCAAATAAAAACGTGGCACCCCGCGGAGGACGAGGTAGGCCTTTTCGCTCTCGCTCCTGTATCCCTGAACACAAGCACTGCAGAATCGCCGGTTGGGCCTCACCCTAGCCGCACGGCTCCAAAAGAAGCTGCGTCCGGGAGGGCAAATGCTATGACTATTTGTCTGTAGTAGCTGAACTGACCTGGCTTTGAGGGGGAGGGGAAGGGAAGAAGACGCGCACTAAACGCTCTGTTTATTGAGTCACATGTGTGTATATATTCCGTGTGCGCTCGTACAGGAGGAATTACATGGCCGTACAAAGGTGGCTGGGGGCTCCGTGCTCCTCTGGGGCGGTCACGGTGCAGGCTGGGATTAAAACTCAGCCACTGGAGAAGCCCAGGCCTGGAATTAAATACGATTCCACGCGCTGAATTTAAATAAATTTCCTGAATATACAAAGGTGGGAACCGCGCATTTGTTGCCAGTCATCGAGGAAAAGATTAACTTTCCAAAAATATGCTGGTTTCGATAAATAGATTTAGCTTCTCTGCTATAGTTTTTTTTCCCTTTTAATTTTAGAAATAAGTTTATACGTGTGATCTGTTTGGGGGGCGGGCCAGAGGGCAGGTAGAGGGCAAGGCAGTAGCTCTCAGCTCTGCACTGTCCTGGTCAGGTCCTTTGCGGAGGGAGCGGCGGGGCCCACGCTGTCGTGGAGTTTGCGCACATGTTTCTTTAAGTCAAAGTTTCTGCAAAAACCTTTGCCGCAAGTAGCACACGTGAAAGGCTTCTTGTCGTTGTGAGTGTGCATGTGGAAGGTCAGATTGTAGACCTGGTGGAAGGCCTTGTTGCAGATGGTACATTTGTACTGCTTCTCGCCGCTGTGGGTCAGTTTGTGGTTCTTGTAGTTCCCTACAGGAGACCAAAAACAAAATAAAAAAGTAGGGGTATGGAGTGGAATGAAGGGGCCGGGGCATACCGGGGGTGGCTCAGGTGCCCGAGCAAAGGAAGGCAACGCTTGGCTAGGCGGGCGCGACCTCTTGGAGTAAAGAAGTTGTCAAACTTCGTTTGCATCAAGTCCAGGGCTCTCCCGAGAGGACCAGGGCGGTCCTTCGGAGCCCGCCGGAGCCTGCCTCGTGGGTCCTAGGGCCGGCGAAGCATCCCTCCCGCGGCACTCCAGAGATGCCCCGGGCCTTCCCCTAGCTACTGCCTCGCTCGAAGAAATTCGCACGAACCCAAGCTGCATGCCTTTTTCCCCTCTTCTCATTTTTAATGTTACTCTAGTCCCCCAGTTACCACCTGGAGATCCACAGTGCCCGGGAGAACCCTAGGCAGGGAGAGGGTCTGAGACTCTGAGGACTGAACGTTTTCCCTGAATCTTAAATTATTCCCAGGAGACACGTTTTGACTAGGATTTTTTTTTCTTTTTCATTTTAAAGAGGCAGTACCCATACACACAGAAGCTTTCTCCCTCTTCTAGTTCCTTTCCTTCTTCCCACTGCCTTTCAGCACACCTCCCAGATTCGGTCTCCCCGTGCCCCCCGCTTGCATCCAGCGAGGTCTACTTAACCCAGGGTGGAGAGCTTCCCTCTACTCTCAGCACAGAACCCGATTCAGAAGAACTGCAGCGCCCTAGCCTGTGGGCTTTTGTGCTGCGCCCTCCAGACCCCTCTCTGCCTTTCCCCAGCCAAGACCCGCTGAGTCCCGAGATGAGGTGAGCAGAAGGCCGCGCTGGGCACGTTACCTTTTTGGTGAAAGCCTTTGCCGCAAAATTCGCAGACGAAGGGCTTGTAGCCCGCGTGGATGCGGATGTGCGTGTTGAGCGTGGAGCTGCGGTTGAAGGCTTTGCCGCACTGGTTGCATTTATGCGGTTTTTCCTGCGGAGAGGGGTGCACATACAGTAAGGCTGAGACCTTGGCCAGGACAGGACACCTCGGGGACACCTCGAAGAAGGGTAAGGGAGGTCCTTGGCCGTCCTGTCCCCCAATGTTGTCACTCAGACTGGGGGGGGGGCGGGGGCGGGGGCGGGGGCGGGTTATGCGCCAGGGCCGGGCCTTACCCTGGGGCCACGTACCTGGGTGTGGATAATTTTGTGTCTGCAGAGCGTGCTGGCTTGGCGAAAGCCTTTACCGCAGACTTTGCACACGAAGGGTCTGGCTCCGGTGTGGACCGGCATGTGGCGGGTGAGGTTATAGTGGGCGTTAAACACCTACAAAAAGACAAGAGGAGCCTTGGTCCACATCCCACAGAAACCCTAGAACCCTTCGGGAAGGCCACCTTACCCACCGCCCCACCAACAACCCTCTTCAGATGCCAGAGTTCTACTTCACAGTGAGTGGCTCAACTGCGTCTGACCCCAAAAGGCATGGCAGCTGTCAGTCGCACCCCCATTCCACAGAGCAGGAAACTGAGGCGCACCTAGGTACTCAATTTAAGTACGCAGCTACAGGGGAGCTTCTCAGCTTGGGAAAGGGGTGTTCAAGGTTGCCTGGGGGAAGCAGCCTTGACTGGTTGCCCCTCCCGACCCGAGGGCCCTAGGCCTCACCTTGCCGCACACCTCGCAGGTGAAGTTTTTGGGTTTGCCGTCTGCAGAGCCCCCGGGCAGCTTGTTGTGGCCCTTGACGCCCCCACGCTCGGCGGTCAGGCCAGAGTTCTCTTTCAGCACCTGCTCCAGTGGCGCAGCCAAGCGCTCCTTGTGCGGATAGGGAGCCGGATGGGGGAACTTGTCCGCAGCCAGGCCGGCCAGCTTGGCGTTCTCCAGCAGAAAGAGCTTAGGGTGCGCGGCCAGGGCTGTGGGGGCCTGCGCGTTGAGGAGGCCAGACGGGAAGAGGTGGCCTCCGAGGAGCTCAGAAGGCGGGTAGGCTGTCGAGTCCAGGTAGTTGAAGTAGTAGAGCGAGCCACTGGCCGGCAGCCCCACCGCCTGGTTGATGACCTGCGGCTTGATGACCCTGCCCGCGGGCAGCGCAGACGGCGCAAGGCCCAGCTCGGCCTTGCAGCACAAGCCACAGTTGGTTTTGCACAAGCCGCTGGCGCCGCACACTGGGCCCCCCCCGCCGCCGCCTCCTCCTCCTCCACCGCCGCCGCCGCCTGCCCGGAGACTGCTTTTCCAGAGCTCCGAGTAACTGAGTAGAGTCTTGGACGGCACCTCGTAGCCTAGGGGCTGCAGGGGTATCATGCAGGGCAGCGGCGAGCAGAGGTTCAGCAGTTTCTTGCTCTGGCCGCCATCCGCCTCAAGCACCCCAGGCCGGGGCTCGAAGGGCACGCGGGGCTCCGACGTCTTGGCCATGATGCGCTCGATGGAGAAGGCCAGCGTCTTGGAAGTGGCCGGCGACGCTCCGGCGCGCGGGCAGGCCGGGGGCACCATGGTCTCCAGGGAAGCCGAGCTGGCCATGGCGTGTGGGCCGAGCCGAGCCGGGCTGGGCCGGTGCACAGCCTCTCTCCTCTAGGTCTGCATTCCGGAAAAGGCAGGGGGGAAAACCACAATTTAATAAGCACCTAGTCGGGCCCGGGTCACCCATTTGCATTCAAATGAACACACGCAGAACAAAGTGCACCCAAGGGTACCAAATTACCGCCCATTAACCCGTGCGCGAGAAGGAACCCACCAGCCCCTGCCCTGGGACTATGAAAAGGGGAAGAGAGGGAGGGTGCACAGAGGAGGGGGAAGGAGTCTCAAGGGAACCCCCCTGCGCCCTTCCCTGGACCCAGGCCTCTGCCGCGCCGAAAGCCGGACGCTGCATGGGCGAAGTTAGGCGGACCGGGAGAGCCACCTCGCGTTTACCTCTTTCCGCCAGCGCCAAGGAGACGCGTTCCGAGCCATGCAGCGTCTCCGCTGTCACATTTTGATGGCAAACATCTTCCCCTCCGCGTGAGATCACTGTCTTTTACACTCAGCTGACATCACATGAAGTCACTTGAAGTGGAGTGACACGGGCGGCGGCGGCTCCCAGCGGACCCCGTGCTCCCCCGCGCCTGCGGCCGCGCCGCCACCGCCCCTCAAACTTTAAAAGGAGGCAACTGGCTCCCGCGCTCCCTGCTCGGGAAAGTGCGAGCGGTTTGCGAATCGGGAAGGAGGGAAGAGACGGGCGGGGGGAGGGGGAGAATCGTGATGGTTTTGCCGGTGGAAGGAAGGGGGGG
>PVLD010000740.1:0-200879 GCA_004027595.1 Dinomys branickii | reverse complement strand
GGCATCTTGCTAATAAACTGCCATTTACCCACGGAGCCGGCGCCAGCCCCGAACACGCGCAAATGATAATTACCTCATTAGGATGTGGCGCATGGACGCGAGCACAGCGTTCGGAGGGGGGTGCTTGTTAATGGGGAAATATTAATTTATGCAAAAGGAACGAGCTCGCCTTGGCTGGCGTCGGAGGTCGGGACAGAGCTCCTGCCGCCCAAGGACGACCTCGCGGCGTCAGGAAGAGCAAGGCCGCGCGCCGGCATCCGTGCACTCCCAGTTTTCTGGCGAGCTCCCTGCCCGAGGCTGGGGAAGTCTGTGCCTAGAACTGGAGGACTATTTGAGACCCTAATCGATCAGAACTGCTGAATTGTGATCAGGTTTCCGAGGCCAAGGAGGGCTCTGCGGCTGTTTTAGGGCTGCGTGCGGGGAGGACTCGGAGGGCAGTTCTCCCGCTGACGGGTACTTACTGTTTGTATAATTGAGAAGGTCCAATCTCCACCTGTTTAAGGAGCAGATTGAAACAGCAGAACCTCCCCTGGATCCTATTAAAACGTTTTTCCTCCTAAGGCCATTCAGTCGAACCAATTTTCCGAAGTGATTCATAGAGCTGAATTCTGCCAAGGCAGCTCTTTCACTTTTAGCCACTAAAGCACCGCGTGGAACCAGGTTTTGTGTTTTTCTAAAATAAAGAGAAGGATTATCAGAGGAGAGAGGGAGGGGGCCTGAAGGGGGGCGGGCAAAGACTTAGTATGGCCAGAGGTACAAGCAGAGGGAAGAAAAGACCCTTTTCTAGACAGGCCCCAAGTAAGTTCGGAGGAATTCAGCGTTTTGTGCCTGGCGCACAAAAGCAGCGCGCTCCGAGCTTGGTTTGGAGGGGCTGAATTCATCTGTTTGCAGACCGGTCCACCTCGTATCACAACAAACTGCTCAAAGACGCTCCCTCTCTCTCAACAGGCCGGGTGCTCTTGGCGACAACAAAAGTGGTCGGTGGAGACTGAGGGCTGGGGGTGGCAGCTAGCAAGAGAGGGAGCGAGAGAATTAAGTTTAAGAAGGGAAGGGGGGTGCAGGGATTTTTGAAAACTTTTGGCTGGATTTGTTCACTGGACAATTATATCTTGCCAGCCGGCTTTTGCAAGACCACGAGCTTTGTAGCCGCAACCACAGTTTAAGAGGATTATCATGGGTATAATATGAGCAAACAGGGTTGAGGGTTTGATAGTGAATTCCAGAGATAGTGTGGATGGATGTAAACCCTCTTCCTTGCTAGGAACAGGTCTTGAAGGGTTGAGTATCTGTCCTACCCCAGACCCCTTGCAGCTACAAGACATCCCTGGAAAACCAGCAAAGGACAGGGCAAGGAAACTCTAGTTTTAACCACAGGCAGTAACTCTCTTCTCCCTGTAGAATTTCTCTTTCCTACCCACCTCTCCAGTTGTGGCTCCTCTGACATGCCAATTCAGACCGGATATGGATATGATAGGTACAGGACAAGTATATTGGGAAAGCTAAGACGGCAGAACAAAGACAGGTCTCTGAGGAAATGTGGCTTGGAGAGGGCTACTGTGTAGGTTAATGTCCTCATTCTGCCAAACCCTGAAAAACTGCCCCCCCCAATTCAGCAGCCCCAAATCTGCTTCCTCAGCATCCCTCCCCCCTTCTAGATCTCTAAACTAGAGAGAGGCTTGTCACTCTGGAGGAGAATAATTCCACACAGCCCACTTAATTTAGGACAGGTTAGAGAGACTAAATTCCGGACCCAGTGTGCCCCATCCTTAGGTTAGTGGGAACACAAGCGCTCCAGTGACTCCCCTTCCCACCAAACAGGAAACAAACCACTCACCCCAACATTGAAACCATATCAAAACATCGCAGCCTCTCAAAGACTGAATTTCTATCCCGACTTTCCTGTGGATCCTGTTCGACACCAGCCACCAGTATTGCACCCCAACCCATTTTCCAAATTGGGTAATTGTTGATCTCCGCAGCAGCTGAGAGATGGGCTGGTTTGAAAGCTGCATCGAGCTGAAAGGCTTCCAAGGGCTTCCTGTGAACCTGCCTTGCCATCCCTAGTGCTTTTCGTGGCTGCATAAGCCATCTCTCTCTCCCCAGCATCACAAAGGAGTGCTACCTCCACAGAAAGCAAACATTTGGGTAAAAACAAGTTGCCCCTAATGTGCCTCTCCTTCCAAATGTTGGGTGAATACACTGGCTTTTATGAAAGTATTTAATTAGCTTCCACAAACTTCTTCCCTTGCCTGCAGATTATATTGAAGTGGAGGGTTGGAAACTATTTTACACCTTGCCACTCACATGTTAATTAATCTCTATCTAACCCTAATTGCAGTTTATTCAAGCACCGCTCAACAGCTCACCCACACAATAAACACTGATCCTACTTTTATACATATTACTTCACGTTAACACATTGAGTAATTAACTCCAGTACCAACTAATAGTGCAAACAAATATTTTCTGTAAACGAGATGATTTCAGGCAGAATAATAGAAGACTTGGGAACTGTGGTGCAGTGGAGGGAGTGCTGAGATTTCCATTCGCTGCCCCCAACCCTCCAGATTCATTCTCCTAGGAAGCATTTTTTTGGAAGGCTGAAATGACTTCTTTTATATTTTAAAAGAAGGACTATAGAAATTAAAGCCTCCTAATTTTAGGAAGTTGGTGGAAGAGTTCTGTGGGATCAGGGATGACTTTCTCTACCTGCACATTTTCGGTAGAGGGAAAGTGCCAAATAACTGGACATTCAGGGCAACGGGAGGCTCCAAGGTTAAGCAGATATTCCAGGGATGCGTTCCATTCGGGGAACATAAAGTCCTCAGAAACCTCCTGCTCTAAGGAAGTTCTGCCATTCAAAGCGATGATTTTCCAGCAGACCGGCGCAGAGGTCGCGGTCGCCTTCTGGAACTCCACCTTCTTTCCCGAGGCAGGCAGGTGTGCAAGCTGACCAGGAGGCCAGCGGTCACAGCGCAAGAGAGACCTCCAAGGCCGCAGTACGCGCTCAGCCTCTGAGGCTGAATTCCCAGAGGCACGGGGGCCTCCGGGTCCCCCGGGCCCAGCTCCAAGGCGGGTTCCGCAGCCCTTGGCTCTCGCTGCGGGCCCTAGACCCGCCCCGGAAGCGTCAGTTCGTAGCCCTAGGCCTCAGCTCCAGGACTCTCGCTCGAAGGCCCCAGCCAAAGGCCAGACGCTTTTGCTTCGTTGCCATCTGGCCTTCGCTGGGGCCTGAACCCTGCCGAAAGCCCCTTCCCACCCTGCAGAGCGGGTGCCGAGGCCGGTCCGCCTGCGGCTCGGTGGGACCTGGCTTGAGCGCCACCTCTGCGACCCGCGCGCGGCCCTGCAACGCCACACCCGCCAGGCGCCTAGCACGCCACAAATCTGGGATTCGGGCACCACCCCAAGGTGGCGCAGGGTTTTACTTGAAAGCGCAGTGTTAAGCACAGCTGGCGGCTGTCTCCTGGTTTCATAGGAACCTTTCTTGTAGGAAGCATATTAAATATGACTGACCGGGCTGGGGCTGAGCCTCTCCTCCCGCCCCTTCCTTTGGCCATTCCATGGTCACCAACCCGAACCACTGTACAGATGATGACTTCTGTTTTAAAACATTTTTTTTAATGTCAGAAATCGCCCACACTTTAGGGCAAATTATTTAGCTGAGGCTTTCCTGCAGTGCAGGCAATCTCAGAGGAAATCCCTGTCTTGTGCAAAAGCTGACACGTTTGCCTTACTCCTTACACCTAGGGAGGCAAGGCGAGCGTTTCCTCCAAAAAGGCGCTCGGCTCAACCCAGATCGCTTGTGTCTCATAGTTCTGAATGACAAGGGGCACTTTTAAGTAAGTTTTCAAACATCATTATTTTAAAAATCTTATTTAAATATGTATTATATCGCCTTCTGCCACCTCCCCAGGGAGTGGATCTGCGTAGGGGAAGACCGCAGGCTCAGGGTTGCCAAGTTGGGGACTCTCGCCAAGGATGGATTTGCCATCCTTCACCCCGCCCCGCTGTGGCTGTGGCTTCTTAGGGGTGGTGGTGGGGAGTTAACCCCAAACCAAACCGACTTTATGGGTCTGAGGAGTGTGCTTCCTACTCTAGCACCCTCCATCCCCTCCCTCTCTCCTCGCTCTCTCTCCCTCCCTCTTTCCCTTGCTTCTCTCCTTCCTTCCTTCCTTCCTTCCTTCCTTCCTTCCTTCCTTCCTTCCTTCCCATCTCTTTAAAAAGGAACATTTAAAATCTGATTTACAGTACTTGGTGTTGGCTTAACCGCTGCTGAAAATAGATTGACTTCTAAAGAGAAATTCTCCAGCGATCCTCTTTAGCACCCCAGGAAGCAGTTTATTGAAAACACTCGAACAGCCTTGCCTGTGGCGGGCTGGTCCCAGGCGCAGGGGCCTCGGCCTTCCCTCAGCGTCGTTCTCGGGATTAGTGCTGTGGAGAGACAAAGAGCCCCAGACACCCTGGGCCCAGAGAAGCCGGGCGCGCCCGGAGAGATCCCGGGTTCTGGGTACCACACAGTCGAAGGCCTGGCCCACAAAGGATAGACTGGCGGAACCCGCTGCATCTGCCCACAAGCAGGGGGAGGCCGCGGTGCGCACAGCTAGGATGGCCGTGCGCCTACCCACTGTGCCCGAGCGTCCTTTCGCATCGCTCCTTGCATTCAGGGACTGGTCTGCAAATCTCGTGGCACCCACAGGCTGGGTTTCACCTTGGGCAGAAGAGGCATCAGTAGCCAAAGGCCGCAGGCTTTGCAGCCCGCGGCAGAGGCGGGGTCAGTGATACAAACCTATCATGATTTCCAGGATTCTCCCTACACCCTCCACGATCACGTCCGAGGACAGTCGCTGTGTCGGAAATTTAGGCAGCACACAGGATCCTAGGCCAAAGGGAGTCTCCCAAAAGAGCAGATCTGCAGTCTCTACCGGTGCAAGTTTGGAGCACTCCCCTCTCTGCCCTGGATGCATATATAATCACAAACATATATATGCATATCGTATATATGCATATGTATGCGTATCGTGTATATGCATGCTTGTGTGTATAAATACTATCGACAATCCTAGAAATGTCATTTAATTAGGAATCTGATCCAATACTGGTGTGCAGCAATTTGCACACGGATGTGCCATCCTTCCAGGTGCAACGTGGGAAGGAAGTGCACCTGGGCTTTCCTCTTGCCTCCTGATTTTGGTGTGCAACCCGAAGGAAATAATTACTAATAAAATTAATATATATTATATGCTATTATAGACACAAATATATACGCACATATATGGCTTTATGTAGACATACATTTGAAGTAAAAAGGCATTTTATGAGTGGTTAACTATGTAATAGGGAGATGTTGATTTCTGATTTGCTGGGAAGGTGGCTTAGGATCTTGGGCATTATTTAACTTGGTAGCTGGTTAAGCTCTGTGGTGGAGCCTGCCCAAAGGCATTAGCATTAAGTGCTGAGAGCAGGAGTTAAGGCGGCATGGAAAAGGAGGAACCAGAGGGAGCAAAGGGTGAGACAAACTGATTTGAGATTCGCTAAACTTCTGCAAGTTTGCTGGAGGCGCAGGTCAGAGCTGGATGGTGTTTTGCATAAGAACACGGAACCTGGCAAACCCCAGCTCTGCTGTGCTTGTGTTTTGTTTAGCTTTGATAAGAACTTTCTGTGTGTGCTTCACGCAGAAAAGTTCTTCTCTGCCCTTGTCTCTGCAGCTCTCCTGCGTTCAATCAAACCCCGTTCCACTTTTTTTTTTCCAAATTGCTCAGCATTGCTGCTGGAATGGATCAGTCTGTTTTTTTTTTTCATCCCTGTCTGCCTGGCACACATAGATTCTCCCCTCTGGAGATGAAGCCCAGGTAGCAGTTAATACTTGATAACTTATAACTATTATACCTAAGGCCTAATAGATGCCAGATCCAATCCTAAATTAAACATGCACTCCAGTCTTCATATCATCCTGTGAAGTCAGTGTTTGTCATGCAGATGCAAAGATTGAGATTCTTGGAGGCTAGGTAACTCATCCAAGCTCACATAATTGCGAAGAGGTGTTTTCAGAACCTAACTCTGGTACAGTACAATTAGCCTCTACTATTGCTGGAGAGTAAATTGGGGTGAACATTTTGAAAAATCGGTTGGCAGTATCTACTAAGGTTAAGTATTTGCATCACTTACAACCTGGCCATTTCTCTCTTAAGTGTATCTCTAACAGAAATGTGTATCTGTGTTCATCAAAAGACACACACTGGAATGCTCATAACAGCTCTATGTGAAATATCCCTAAGTTGGAAATTTTCTGAATAATCATCAGAAGTGGAATCCATAAATAAATACTGATATGTTCACAAAATGAAATACCATGCTGCAGTCAAGACTCCACTAACTACTGCTCTGCTCAAGACTGTGAATAAGTCTCACCAACGTGATACTGAGCAAAAGCAGCCAGACCCAAATCCTTGATACTGTGTGATTCCATTTTTAAAGAGTTCCAAAACAGGCAAAATGTGGAGGCATGGGGGCTTTGAAGGTACTGATAAAAGGTCTGTTTCTGACCCGGGTTCCAGTGTATGAATGTGCATCAAGCTGAGAATGCTGATTTGTGTGCTTCTCTCTATATGGCCCACTTCTGTACATCTGTTAAATGCACTTATTTGCTTACATTTGTGTAGTTATACTACAATAGCAATGTATCTGTTACACAAATGATCAGCACAACCTTGTCTGACTTCTTGCCAGCCCGCATTTCCCAAGTAGACACCACTCTCCTCCTGCCTCTTGAGCAATTCTCCTTTAATTTCTCCCTTTGGACCAGTCACATCAATTAATTGCTACTCATATAGATGTTTAAAAACAAGCAGCATCTACACTTCTAATGGTTGTTTATGGAGTTGGGCAGCTGATCCAACTTCCCAGGGGACCTGCAGGGGGCTCAAGCATGTTTGATTAGGAGAGCTCATCTGAAGAAGTCTTCTCAGTACAACCTCTGCAGCAGAGTGGCAGTTGTGAACTTGGACCTTGCCTTTGGTTTAGGGCTCAGGTTAGGGATGGCCTCAAACTTTCCAGAGACACTCTGGCAGGTGCCTTGGAAGGTGGAGGAGCTCACTGATGGCAAAAGGACAGGGCATGGGATGTTTGTAGGAACTGGCATTAATAGAAAGCCTTGGCAAGTCTTTAGAGCACAGCTCACTGGGGGTTGGCCCTAGACAGACCAGCAGAAAAAGACAGACTCTTGGCTCTCTGGCAAGTGACCCAGTTAGCAGAACTAGCAGTTTTACTCTGAGAGAGGATGGGGAAGTTTATTTTAGAAGGGGAGAAAAGCCTTGGAACACAGAAACCAAAGCAAATCCTTGATAATCCCTTGTGTAAATTCCTGGTGAATTCTACCAGTGGCACAAGTTGCAAATATGACCTCAACATTTCAAGACAGATACCAAAACCTACAACTAAAGCATTTGGGCAGGTGCAAGGGGGAGGTAAGTGCTGGTCTTCTAACTCAGACTAAAAAGAGAACTGTTTTGTTCTGAAAAACTGAAAAAGATAGGACTCACAGCAGTAGAATTTTTGAGCTTTTTTCACTAGGTACAATCTAGATGCCATGGGTGTGATGCTTACTAAGGTACATACAATCTCCATCCTCATGGAATCTGTGTTCTGCCATTCAACTAGGAGGCTGTGCAGACTGCCTTCTGTATGAGCGCCAGATATTGGAAGATTTTTTTGTTTGTGTGATACTAGGGCTTGAAACCAGAGGTATTGGAAGGTTTATAAGATCCTCAAAGGATAGAATTAAGGGAAAAATTAATACAAAACAAAAAGTCCAATGGACAAAACAAGACAAAACAAGAAGCAAACTAAACCAATAACAACAACAACAACAAAAACCTAAAGAATTCCTGGCAGTGAGGTTTAAATATTTAAGAAACTGTTAATTCCAGTAGAAGTTACGGTCAGAAATAATGAATAACAAACAGGTTTCTGCAAACATTTTCATGACAGGTAGGTCATCTCACCATTTGGCAACTGATTACCTGATGCTTTTTGTAGACTGATTTCTGGTCTAGGTAGACCCGGATCTCCCTGGAGGTGGGATTTCTTAACATGTGATGAAACATCTTTCTGGGATTGGTAGAGCTGTTTGTTCTTTTCTGGTTTCCTGGTCTCTGAGCCAGTGTGGGTTCTGGAATCAGATCAAGTCAGAAGTCCAGCTCATGAGATAGTTGAGCCTTTATAAGCAAGTTACTGAGCTTCCCTACAATGAGAAAATGCACAGAAATTGCTCAGTACTGGTGAATGGTCAGTGGAGAGTCCTCAGTGAGCATTTGCTATTGTTCTGATAACTACTGTTATTGATAACAGTGGTCCTATAGATAGACAAGACAAGGAGAGGGAAGAAGAGGGGAAAAAATAAACATTTTTATTCTACTCTTTGTTTTACTTGTTTTTGTATATAAAGTGAATTTTTTTTCTGATTTAAAAAATAATCAATGGAGAACTTTTGTACAATGTGTAGGAATTCAAAAAAGAAAAGAAAAGAAAAAAGAAAATGAAAATTATGCATGCACTCACCACCCAGAAATCAGACAATTCTTTGGTGTATATTCTTTCTATGCATTTACAAGACTGATACCATATGATATGTACAGCTTTATAAGCTGCTTTTCCATTTGATATAACATGAATATTTTTCTGTTTTAAATATGCTAATACGACACGATTTTAATGTCTCTGTAGTATTTCACTATATATCTTTAGCGTGAGTTAAATAGTCCTTTGCTGTTGGATATTTAGGTTGTTTATACTTTTTTTGCAATAGCTCCATCAGGAACATTCTCACATATGAATTCTCTGCATAGCTAATTCCCGTAGGACAAATTCCCAGAAGTAGCATTACTATCGCAAGAGATATGCACATTTTTAAAGCTTTAGATACCAACTGACGAATTGCCCTTCAGAAATGGGGTACATGTTTATCCCCACTCCAACCAGCAGGACGTGACAATTCCTCTTTCCCAGAACCTTTACTAACACTAAGCATAATCACTTAAAAAATCTAACCAGTTTGATAGGTCCCAAATGGCATCTTATTGCTATTTCTGCCCATGTGTTCTTGCCCAGGGCAGACTCAGTTGCCAAATTGTGGAGAACTTGGAATATACAAATCATGGTGCAGACCTGGGTGACAGAAGACAGGAAGACATATGGAAAAGGGAGAGAGAGAGAAAGAGAGACAGAGACAGAGAGAACACACCCTCCAGGGAAAGAGACCAATGTCACATCTCTTTTGACATCAAAATGTTTCCAGACTGCTTTAGGCTTTGAGTAGTCCCTTGAGAAGTACTCTTCCTCTGTCGTAGGTCAGAACTCCTTGTCAGAATGGGCTGCTGACCTCTTCAAAAGCTTTTATCCAATGTCCTGTACATGGATGTTGACCTGTAGCCAAAGTCCTAGCCCAGAGTGGGAGCTTCAGGCTGATGAGGCCAAGGTGGTCAGTGCCTCTCCAAAGTTCCCAAACAACTGTGCCTTGGCGTGGCTAAATGTTTTGCAAATGTAAGCTCGCTGTCCAGGGTGAGGATCACAACTGTGAACAGCTGGCCAGTTCAAACCTCTCTCCACACCTAGGAAAACAATTAGAACTATTAGAAATGGGAATGGGGTCCTGGCCATACTACACAAATGGAGGAGGCACAAAGAGGAGGATTATTTCCCTGTAAAACCTAGATTTTCCTCCTGAGTTTGAGCTTCCTTCAACAAAAGAATGTCATGAGTTAGTTACCATTCTGTTGTTGCTGAATTTCTCTTCATAATTAAAAAAGTAACTAGCTGTGTGTGGTGGCACATGCCTGTAATCCCGGCACTTAGAAGGCTGAGTCAGGAGGGTAACTGTATTCAAGGCTATTCTGGGTTACAGGGTGAGTTCAAGCTCAGCCTGAATGGTATAGCAAAATCCTGTCTTAACAAAACAAAAAACTAAATTTATTGTGAGGTATTTTCAACAAATGTAAAAGTAAAGAATAATAGTCCATCTCCTGGCCCTGAAACATCCGTTCATTATGTTCTCATGTTGCCCCCTCATATTATTCTAATGCAAGTTGCAGACATAATAACTTTTATCATCCATACATACTTTCAGGATCATCACCTAAAACACTAACAGTAATACCTTGACATCATCAGACAACTGCATCTATAATTTTATTATAAGTTTTAAAAACTTGTTGAAACAAAAAAATTGTTTAGATCATGATCAGTAAAGGTCATAAGTACATTACCATACACTGTAATTGGTGATTATTGCTTTTAAATCTTTTTTTCCCTTGCAATTTACATCTTCCAAAAAATCTCCAATTTTTTTTTTTTTTTTTTTTGGTCCTCTGGTTTCCCACAGCCTGGATTTTGCTGATAGCATTCCCTGTGGTGGTAGCAATTTAAAGCCACACTGGCTAGAATGCTACCTTCTTTTTTGGACATTCTTTTGAGAGTGGATCTTGATGTCTAAGCCCTCTGGCTTGTGAACTCCATGCATGCATAGATTTGCTGTGGAATCCAGTGACAGAAAGAATTTTGCCTCCCTTTCTCTGTGTTTCTGGCATGCACCCCTTGAAACTCAGTTTGGAGCACTGGGGTTTGCCATACTTTTTTGCTCCTGGTCCCTACCTGTGTTTAGTGTCTAAGGACAGGGTAGGCCTCCCTTGACTTAAAATATGGACCTTTTCTCAGCGTCCTAATAGACATCCTCGGCACAAACGGGGGCTTTTAGTACTACTGTAGTCAGCAAGCAGACTGACTTTCCATATCCTACAATTTCCAAAGATGTGCTGGCGCTTTCTTTCTCTCTACTGGTTATCAGCTGAAGAGAAGAAAGCTTTCTCAGACTTACCCTTGCACATTGAGAAAATACTTATTTCATTCCCAGAACACAAACTTCCCATGGATCCCCCCACCCCCACCCTGCCAAAGGCCCCTCATGGGTAGAAGTGGAGGTATACAAAGCAACGGACAGGAGAAGCTTGGCAGTCTAAAATAAGAGCTGGCTTAGGGAATGAGAGAGGAACTCCAGCAAGCACAGCTCTGTCCCTGTTAAGTTAGACTTGGAGCATCTGCTTACTTAGCGCATTTCAGAGCACTATTCTCTTTTGATTTGCATTTATAGATTAAGCTCTCAATTAGAGAACATAGAGAAGTAAATTACTATTGGTCATCTACGGGCTTGTTAGTAGAACAGAATTTTGTGTTTCCTGAATTTTTGCATGCAATAATCATAATTAGTAACACTTATTTCCAGAGTTCAAAATATAATACCGTATTTAGTGAAAATCAAATTCTTTCTTACTCTAAATTTCTAGTCTCTCTGTGTTTTTTTAATCTGAGACAGGGTCTCATTATATAGCCTAGGCTGGCTTCACATTCTCAGTGATCCTTCTGCCTCAGCCTCCCTAGTGTTGAGATGACAGGCATGTGCCAATTTCTAGTTTCTTTCCCCAGAAATGCTTACTAGCTTCCTGTTATGTGGTTAGTAACTATTAACTATTATTAGTATTTTGATAATGTGACTGTATAAAGTATTTTCCTTCTCATCTTCAGATGAAGCAAATGAGGCTTGGTGGGTATCAGTAACTAGTCTAGGCCAAATGCTTAGTTGAGTGGCATAGTAGAAACTTATAGCTGGACAGCTGAGACCCCAGGCTAATAACTATAGTAGTTATCTAAAAACACAAAAATATGGCATATTACTATATTTTGGAGAATTAGTATTCTCTAAAATGAGCTATAAACTATGAGTTGTTGAATTGTTTTGGCCAATTTTGTAGGTGGATTATATTTCAAGAAAGTAAGTATATAGCTTAAGTGGTTTGTATAAAGAAGGGAAGGAAGGGCTAGAGGTATTATGGAGTGCTTACTGAGCCTGTGTAATGTTTTGGGTTCAATCCCAGCACCTCAACACCTCAATGTATAGAGAGACAGATAAATAAAGACAAAAAGAAAAGAATACTATTTTCATCTTACTCATAGGAAAATTAGGGTACGAGTCAAAAGTAAAGTGTGTGTGTGTGTGTGTGTGTGTGTGTGTGTGTGTGTGTATTATTCAGCTGTAAAGAAGAGGAGCTAGTTGTGGCATCGCACATCTGTAATCCCAGCACTCCAGAGGCTGAGGCAAGGGGATCACCATGAGCTGGAGGCAAGCCTGGGCTACACAGTGAGTTCAAGACCAACCTGAATTATATAGCAAGACCCTGTCTCAAAAAACAAAAGAAAAAACTCACAAAACCCCAAAGGAACAAAAAAGTTTAAAAAAAAAATAAACAAAGAGGAAGGAAACCTTGTCATCTGCAACAATCTGAATGGACTGGGAGGATAGTAGACTAAATGAAATAAGCTAGGCCCAGACAGACAAATAATGTGTAATCTCACTTGTATGGAATCTAACAATGTCAAACACATAGAAGTAAAAAGCAGAATAATAGTCATCAGGAGCCAGGAGGTAGGGGAAACAGGGCTACTGGTCAAAGGGTACAAAGTTTCAGAAATAAGTAAGTTCCAAAGTTTAAATTGTAAAGGAGAAAGAGGAGGAGGAGCCACATTTCCCGTATTCGTTCACCCATGGTGAACACCAGCTGCTTCCATATCTTGGCTATTGTGAGTAATGCTGTGGTGGATGTGGGAGTACAGAAATCTCGGGCATGCTTCTTTCTATGCATTAAACAAGACTGAGGGGCAACTCTAATAACTAAGTGTGTTGAGAAGCACTGATGAGTGTTGAGGGTTCACCGCTGTAGGGTTGCTGCTGTAATAAACTAAGAAAATGTTTGTGAGTACTGCTAGTGAGGAAGCTGCACAGACTACAAATACTAGCGTAATTTTTAGATTCCTTCCTTGCCATCCCATTCAAATGCACAGACCTCCAGAGTTCTACCGAGCCAGCACTCCCGGGTAAGAATGCCTCCCTTATCACGGGATCCAAGCAGAGGCAAGAGAGTGATTCTGAACATTTCCTCCTGCACCTGTTACTAGGACTCACAGTGTGATGCTACATTTTGTCTTTCCAGGTGCTGACTCTACTGGGACATTTGACAAAGCAGATCTACTTTCAACTGTAATCTTTAAAATGTTTTTAATTTGAAAAAGTAGTAAGTGTCCATGATGAAAATAATCAAACAACATAAAATGTTAGGTGCTGAGAAACAAATCTCTGTTTTCTCCCCAGAGCTGACTACTCTTCCCAGTGTCCTCTGAGTTCCTCTGACTTAGTCAGGAGAAGCTGACCCCAGGAGGGGACCTGCAGAGGGCACACAGCTCCCCGAAGGCTGCAACGCAGTCTCTGTCAAGGAGCAACAGAGCGACGGAAACAACCACAAGACAGCGCTACAGGGGCTGCCGCCGTGGGACCCATGACCCATCCCTGGATGCGAGGTCTGTCCTGAGGCTGCGGAGAACGTCCTCTCATGCTGCTATGCCTCTGGGTCCTGCTCGCAAGAGTTAAAGTTCTTCTCAACATTAGCTGCATTCCAGCAGTCAGGCGTGGCTGAGTTCCCTTCCCGACTGTCCTTCCCCATTCCTCTGAGAGAGTTTCCCGGCTCACCTCCCAAGCGAATGCTTCCACTAGAAACCTCTTCTCAGTGTGCATTTCTAGAAAAACTCAGATCAAGGCAGTCAACAGGAAGAAGGAGAGATAGGGAATAAATCTATTCGTTGATGAATGCTTTCCTTCAATACAGTGGTTACTATTGAGCTTCAGAGTCGAAGGAAAGTACGAGAATATGAACAAATATGGATAATGAACTAATTCTTCTTTAAGTAGCAAAGGTAAACATTAAAAGCAGGTCTGCCCTTCTCAACACCAGCTTTCCTTGGGAACTCCTCAGAGCCTCAGACAGGAGGCAGGCTCTGGAGAGCTTGTGAAGTAGCCCAACCCCTGCGTTGACTGAGCAGCCAGAATGTGTGCCCTTTTTTGCCTTTTGTATATACATTAGTGCACTCAGTCTTGATAACTCAGTGAACTGAGAGCAATAAAGCATGCATTGCCTATCATTCTAGTTAGTTCTAAGTTGTAGATTCTGAGGCTGCAGACTGAGCAGTGAAGGAATGTCCTCCAGGTCCTGAGCTCACAACTGTCAGCAGGCATCTGAGTTCTGGATCAAGGTCATCCTGGCTCCAGAATTATGCTCTCCACCTCCCCCTGTGTATACCCATCACTCACTGCTCTACAAATCCTGCAGTTCCTTGCCTTCATCTTTTTTTCAATACTTACAAGGAATG
The DNA here is from genome assembly GCA_004027595.1 of Dinomys branickii. Lineage (NCBI taxonomy): Eukaryota > Metazoa > Chordata > Mammalia > Rodentia > Dinomyidae > Dinomys > Dinomys branickii. Next base: position 186,638 of record PVLD010000740.1, on the reverse strand, counting down.
GTTGGAGCCCCTGACCTTTGCAATAACAAGATTCGGGACTCTCAGCCTCCTAAGAAGCAAGAGTCCTCATTCTCTAGTATTTTGTGGGGGGAGGGAGAATGGGCACTTGCTCAATGTCCATGAGTCCCATGTTCTGCCTGTGCCTGCACCTCCTTTTGTGGAAGGCCCTTTCCTGGGAGAGGCAAGCCTGTGCACATAGAGGACTAGTTACAGAGGTTTGGTGATGAAATGGGATCGAAGTAGTGTCAATTTCCTGTTTTTCTTTTTTGGTGATGCTCAGAATTCAACTCAGGGCTTTTGCACTGAGCTACATCCTCAGTCCTTTTAATGTTTTTTTTTTTGTTTTTTTTTTAAAAATCTTGAGACAGAGCCTTGCTAAGTTACTAAGTTGACCAGGCTGGGCTCAAACTTGTGATCCTCCTGTCTCAGCCTCCCAGAGCACTAGGATGATAGTTGTGTGTCATGCCCAGCTAAATTTGTTTCCTTGCAGTGGAAGAATGTGTCCCAATTTCAGAGATCTTAAAAATGAAGAAAAGTTTTGCTGTAGAACCAATAAAATATAAGAATTGACTAGAAATTGCAGAAGAAGTTAATCAGAGATGGTTTTACTTGTTCAGAAAGTGCCCTATTTCCTTAATTTGGAGATCATTAATGTATTTTAAACTCTTCAGAGTCATTTTATCAGAACTGTTCAAGTACTGTTAGTTTTGGAGAAAAAGACATCTCCTTATCCTGCCAGAAATCACTTCATAGAAGTTCAACTTTCAGTATCGCAAAACCAGAAATTGTCACTTAATTAACGATCCAAAGAGTTCAAATTTTCCAAATACATTCAATGTCAGTACTCTCCATATGCTCTGGAATTTTTACTCTTTAATCTTGATATTTGCTTTTTTCAAGGATACTCTTCATTCAAAGTTAACTAATTGAACCAAAAAACACTGTGGGGGAACTTAGTATGTTCACAGCCACATTCCGGGAGGTATTTGAACAAACCTCGTGGGGTGTCTAATTCAGCAATCCCTTTTAGAGCAATCCTGCCATCAGTTCTGAGGAAATAAAGAATTTTTATTTGGGTACTTTTGGCTATTGTTGCCTTTGCCTTCCTCTTATTTTGTGATTAATTGTCATCACTTGTAGTGATATCAGAGTTTGAAATGTAACCACAGCTTCCACATAAACTGTCTTTGAATTTGCACCAAATATCATAGATTTGTCTTATTATTGCCCTCAATTCCCCTTTAAATGCATTCTAGAATTTCCAACACTGCCTGTGAGATTCATACTATCTTTAATCACATGCTTCCTGCCTTAAGCAAAACCTTGTTTATTCTTTGCAATTGTGCTCAGCACCTAGGAAAAAAGCCAAGTTCTCTCTTATGGACAGAAGAAGATATGCCAACTTAACCATGTTTACAAGTGCTTTTTGCCATCCCGCCACCAATTCTTAGAAAATAAAGAATTATTATTTGTGTACTTTTGGCTATTGTTGCTTTTGCCTTCCTCTAATTTTGTGATTAGTTGTAATCACTTTATCCCTCTGCTGGCTGGTGGCCATGATTAATTTGTTGCTAACTGTTTTTCTGTGACCTTCCACGTACTGTCATCAGGGTAGAGAACTCTGCTGGCAGACTGCGTCCTCCTCGGCCCTTTCCTCATGTTTTGTTTAGATATGAGTGCAGATTGACAGCTCTAGATGCAGTAAATGGTTTCATAAGAAGGAAAACAGATGATAATTTTAGTTTTTAGATGAAGAAGCAAAACAACCTTGAATAAATGATGAATATTGATTTTTAAAAAATTGTTTATCAAGAAGTACAGAATTGTGCATAATTTGATCTCATTTCAGATGTATCTGCTGGAAATTGGCCACAAAGAAACACACTTATTTTGGATCTCAAAATGTAAATTAAATGAACTTATTAAATTTTGTGCTCATTGTTTGGTAGAGTTTCTAAAATTTTTATGGAAATGCAAACTTGTGACAGCATAATTGTTCATCCCGTATTGGAAACTGGGACCACTCTTGGGGGGTGATAGAGTGGAGGGCTGTGATGTTCTCTGCATCCTTTTGATGTTTTTTCAATAGACAGAGTGTATAGGAATCAACTTAGTTTATGCTTTCTTGGTCATGATCACTCTCAAGTGCGCCTGTCTGATGTTCACCCATTCAGTTCCAGCAACATTTATTGAGTGCCTGCTAAATCCTAGGAATCAGACTGGTGTACACAAAGGGACACACAATCCCTGACCTCAAGTTGTTGGCTGTGTAGCAGAAAAACAGACACATAAACAGATAACCAAAGACAGGGTGGTTAGACCGTTATTGGATCTGGGCTGTTTCAGCAATTCTTCAGTCACACATTTTCAAGCAGGACCCTGGTCACTTCCACAGATGGCTCATTTCCTCCATTATGTTTGCTCCATCCTAATTTCATCCTGGGTTTTTGTTTTACCTTACTTTGCCCCTCTTTCTTCCTTGACCAGAAAAATATCCTTAGGTACATCGCACTCATTGCTGAGGTACACATTACACTCATTCCCAAAGAAATGCAGAAAGTCTGTGTGTGCAGACTTACAAACAACCCATTAGTAAATGTAGAATGGGATATGCCAGATACTAGGCTCTATAATCCCCACTGGTGTAAATATATAATACATCTGACACACTCTTGCATAAGCCTTGAACATATTTGAAGACTATTTTCCCATCTGTCAGCAGCGGCTACTGAAGGGAAATGGGTTGGTGAGGAGAAGCTTGAACTTTTTGTCTCATACAATCCTATTGTCTTTGATATTTTTAACTTAAAATATTTCTTCCAATGTGTAGAAAAAATAAAAGTATTGGTCAGCTCTTCGCTCTGAGGAGTAAAGGACCCAAGCTGAAGGAAACCAACATCCTCCTTTGATGCCAGGCCTCTCTTCTTACCCTAATCTCCCCCCAAGCCCCTGCATGCATCTCCTGGAAGCTGCCTCCCTAGCACTGAACAGACCCTGCAGTGGTAAGTCAGGCTGTGCTTGCTGAGTATTCCTTGTGTGGCTGGGAATCCATAGGAGCATGTACCCATCAAGGTCTGCCTCCTCTAGGGAGCCTTCCCTGTCCTCCCTCCTCTGAATCTTCGGTCATTTAGTCTACAGGAAACCTCAAACCACCTGGTCTACAGGTTCTAAAGGAAGGGCCCTGGGTCTCTTCATCTGTGCCCTTCCAGCCTCTGTTCATTGTTAATCTACCCTTATGAGTGCCTGGGGAGGGCAGGCAAACTGGTGGCACCTGAAGTAGAGAAGGTGGTAGGAAGAGGGTGACAGCACACAGTGGTGAGAGTAACCTGTGCAGGAAGAGGGTGTGGCTACCGTGAGAAAGACGTTCAGAGCATCATGAGGGTCTATAGGGAGGAAATGGGTGCTGAGCTAAGGGCAGAGTATGAAAAACCTTCCCGGAGAAGTCAGCACTAGCTGGGACTTGAAGGGTGAGACACAGTAGTTCAGGAGGAGACTCCAGATAAGAAGACCTGTAATGCTCAGCAGGAAGGGAGAGGGGGTGAGTGTAGATGATCAGGGGTGGAGCGGGTGAACAGAGGAGGCTGGAGGGGCAGCCAAGGTCCAATCCTTGTATTTCATCTTACGAAGTTTGTGCCTCATTCTATGAGAAAGGTGGGGGCAAATGCATGCTTTAAATTACAGCAGGGCCCCTGAGGGCAGGGATTGGGTTGGAAAAAGTCAGGGTATTTCCTGCACGGGGCCTGGCCACAGAGCACTCAGCTACTGGTGGCCTGGTCCTTAATCATGTGATGCATTTCCATCAGGTTAATGTTTTACTTGAAATTGCTGCTCATCTGGCACTTTTTCTCTGGCCTCTTTCCCTCCAGACTTCAAATGGCTGTAGAGTTTTTGGCTTAAGAAAAGGGAAAAGGACAAACAAAACACTTCCAAAAGAGGTTTCCAAACTGCCAGTGCAGTACATTTGTTAAAAGACAACCAACTCTACTTCTTTTAGCAGTGAATTACAATTATAAGCTACCACACCGCTTACCAGAACAGTGGGGTGATGGAGTGACAATACCTCATGTTGCCGAATATGGGGAACAATGGGGACTTGATATCCTGCTGGCCAGGGCACAGCTGTCTTTTCTTTCTGCACACAACTGCCCAACTGGCAGCATCTTCTAGAAATGAACATACCCCTGCCCTAGGGCCTGGCCGAATGGCCCAAAATGGAAAACAGCATTTTAACATGGATAACTCAACTGTGGTATATTGATATATCAGTGGGCTGGGGATGCTGGTCACTCAGGAGGCTTAGACAGGAGGATTGCATGTTTGGGACCAGGCAGGGTAACTTAGTGAGATCTTATCTCAAAATAAAACAAAAAGGATTGTAGATGTAGCTCAGTGGTAGAGAGGTTACCTAGTGAGACCCTGGGTTTGATCCCCGGTAACACACACACACAACACACACACACACACACACACACACACACACACACACACTATAGAGCAATAAGAAATGAACCACAGCTACCCTAATGATATAAGGCAGAACATAAGAAGCCAAATGTATGTCCTGTGACTGTTAATTACATGAAAAGTTAAAGCAGGCAAGCTTCTCTATGTGATTAGAAATCAGGATGGAGGTTACCTTTGGGAAGGAAGAGGGTAGAGAGAGGGCAGGCATGTGGCACAGGACATGCCAGGACTGTTCAGTGTATTTTGTTTCTTGGTGCCTGATCCATGAGTATGTTTACCTTGTGATAGTGCGTTAAGCTGTATGCTCAGGAGTTGTGTACTTTTCTGCATGTATCTTATATTAAAAAGGGAGTTGTCTTCTCAGTTGTGTTGATGGCAAGGATAGCCCAAGTATGAAGCTTGGTCAGTGCTTTCTCTCTGACCTCTTCTGAGGGCACTTCCTTTCCCTTATCCTTCTATGTTGCCACACTGGAGGATGCTACTTCCTCCTGGGTGGGTGATGGTGGCTTTCCTTTTGAAGGAGTCTTAGTCTTTCTGGCCTTGGTTTTAGAGATACGTTCTTTTCTGACTTGGTTCTTCTTTGGCCTTTTGGATTGTGCTCTTTGGTTGGTTGTATAACTTGCTCCCTTAACTCCTCTCCTTGAATCCTGAATATTTCCTTCCTTTCTCCAATGCTTATATATTGGGCAGGTGCTTCCTCTTCATTTTCCACATTTTTGAATTGTTTGTAATTATTGCAAGAAATATGATTTAAGCAACTCAAAGCATGATAAAAATATTTTTTTAAAGTGCTGGCATTGCTACTCTGACTTAACTACATACCACTGAGCAATCAAACATTTTTCATACTTGAAGGATATACTCTCACTGTTTGTATTACCAGTTTCTTTCTTTTTTTTTTTTCTAGTCTCTCTAGAGTAATGCTTCTGTATGGATTTGTGTGCTATTTCAGCAATTTAATGTTTTGTCCTTAATTTCTCCATCTATAATGAAGAGAATACTATTTCTCTCTTATAATTGTTAGGAGATTTAAGTGGTGCAATACCTACAGAATGCCTGGCACAGAATAGTTGCTCAATAAATGTGTTTTAATGGAACCCCTCTAAGAGCAGCAAGTTTTGCTGCTGCTTTGCACCTGTGTACCTCAAGACTAAACTCAGTGGGACACACTGTCTGGAGGGGTCCACCTGGTTTACTGACAAAGAAAGCGAACAAGGCTGAGTGTGTTTGATTTCTTTCAAACCTAGGTGATTGTATTGCTGACAGGGACTGGAGAGTGAGAGGAGCACTCCATATCTTAGAGAAGCTTGTAAAATGTTTTAACAAATATATAAGAATCATATATAATTGGCACACACTTTGTTTGAATGCAAACACTGCTGTTAAAGTGGTGCTTAAAAACAGTTTGTTGGCCTTCTCTTCATACAGGAGAAACATTTCTCTCGTTTACACTCCTCACTTGCTCAGCAAACCCTTATTTATCCTATAATGCAAGCATAATCTGCCCAACATGTCCAAATGCCCACAGATCCTGAATTAGTGGAGTCTGAATTAATGGTATTCTAGGCAGTCTCTCACGGAGAACTATAAGCATTTGGAAATAACTCACTGCAACTATGTCAAGAACACTCCAGAAGAATTACCTCCTCCCTCCCCTTTCTCCATCTCTTTCTACTGCTCGTGTTTCTGTTCTGGCTGTCAGAGACAGAGGACGACGCACCCAAATGTATATTCTTATGACATTTGAATAGGTATTTATTGAGAAGCCACAGTTTCCCACACTCTCATAACTGTAGGCTTTATATAAGGCAAAAGCAAGATGGACCCACTACTTTACACAGACAGAATGAGCTCCACAGTGGACCCCAGGGTTGCACAGTCACAGACCCAAATGCAAGGTACATGATGGATATAAAAATCAGTGTGGAACAAAATAGTTTAAATTATGGTTATAATCTACTGAAGGAAATATCTGTATCTTATAAACACATTTGTAGTCTAGGATCGTAATTTAAATATTCAGTTTTTTTAACACACAGAGTTATTGAAACATAAAAGCAAAATGAAACATTTAACAGGATAAACTTGACAAGAGACAGTTACTCTGCATGGTATTAGGTGCTAATCATGACAGTACAGCCCCCTTGCCACTGTGATAAGAATCAGTCCATTGATGCGTTGCTTTCTCTTTTCTTTTTTGGCTATGCAGATAAATGAAAAGCTGGGCTAACAGGAACACGGGGGTCCAGTTCTTTTGTTTGTTTGTTTTAGGGGAACAGAAAGAACCAAAAGTTGGCTATTGGAGCCTTGCCTTCGGTTTCTCAATAAAAACAAAGCAGATCTATGTGCTTCATTAAATTAATTTATTTATGTACTCATTAAAATAACTGGCATCCACATACATGAACGAAGAAGTTAAAGTACTCAGCATACTCGCCCTTACACCCATGTACCACCGACACACACAGTACTGAGTATGAAGCATCATTATACTTGGCCAAGAATGCGGACGGGCCTAAGAGCTGGACTACGTGTTCTCCACAAACAGCATTTAAAGAATGGTGCTCCATATTGCTTGTAAACATACAAACATGGAAATAAGAAAATTAGTAGATCCAAAGGTCATTTGCTAATCTTGGTACCACACAGCTAAAATGACAATTGTACTGGTAAACATCTCATGGGCATGGTAGTTGACAGAAAATTCCCTAGTGGGGTTAACTAACAGACTAAGGACATGCATTGATTACAAGACTCTGTCCCGGTGGACTCCAGGCCAAGTGTTCTAGTCATCTTCCTCGTCCTCCTCATCACTGTCCTTCATGCTGATGCCCTGCAGGCCCCCGCCCTCGCTCACGGACGCAGTAGCCTCCTCCACTGTAAGCCGGTTCCGGATGGTCTCGTAGGTCTTGCTGTTGAGGGTGGAATCCAGGACCCCTTGCAATCGGAAATCTCTGTAGGTTTTCTAAGGAGAGAAAAGATGCAGTGATCGGGGAGAGCTCAGCTCCGGGTGGAGAGGGAGGGTGTGAAGCAGGTGTGTGTGAGAAGACTGACCTTCAGCTAATGTCACTCTGCCTTCAGTGCCAAGGAAAAGGCCACTATGCTCAGATTGCATTCTGTACTGAAAACTGAGCCTCACTGAACAACAGAAAATGAGAAATTGTGACAGGATAAACTGTATTAGATGAGACAAAGCAAAGAACATAAGTGTGTGTTTATTCAATTCTGTAGAGGGAAATGTTCCATAATTGTTTTGGTGCTTTTTTGTTTTTTATAGTCTGCTTCTTTCTCTTCGGTTCGTGTAGCATAATGTGATTGACAGTGTGAGGGGCTATAACATATAAATGATGGATCAAGTGATTCTGGTATTTGTGATTTCTGCTGCAGTCTGGTCTTTAGGATTTTTGAGTCTTATAATTGCATGAGCCGTACCCCTCTGTCTCATTCACAAGATAGACATATGCATGTTGGTATATGAAACCTATTACGGGCAGCAACAATTACGGGAAAGATGGAGCGCTAATGCCTCATCAATATGTTACAGGCATGTGACTCATTTCTCATCTCCTTGGGAAAGAACTGTATCTATTCTGTTCACAACTTCATGCACTCAGGGAAGAAACTTGGCTCTTTTTCAAGAACAATGGTTGGGTATTACTGCACCACAAGTTCTTTCTTTGTTCCTTCAGGCAATTTCTCTCGGATTTCCTTAGGTATCCTAAGGACTGTTTTTTTCTAGAAATCCCTTAGTGTTAATTGAACATGACCAGAAGCATCTGGCTGTTGTCTACTTCATAATTTATTTTTTTAAAGAAGGTCCCTTTCTAACTACAACTCTTATCACACTGCATACCATTTCAGCTACCGATTCTGCTGTTTTCTTCTACTACTGATAGAAGAAACTTGACAAAGGGGCAAAAGAAAGTTAACATACTCCAGTGCCACTCCTACCATTATTTCTAACAACCCTTCTAATACGGTGGTAGTTCAGCCACCACAAGGTCAACCCCTTTGGAGGTCACTCATTGCAGATAAGGAGTGAGCAAGTGCATCTTGCCTTGGCACAGCCCAACACCGTAAGAGTGTGGGAAGGATGATCACATGTTCCCTTTGTACTTTATGCCCACCCTTCCAGCATGATTACTATTAGTCCCTCTTGCCCTCTTAAAAGGAACCTGACTGAGGCACTCAACTATAAGGTCACCCTAAATCCTGGATCAAGCTGTAGGCTCTCAAAAGGAGGAAAAAGCCATGTAGCTGCTTGAACTGTTTCTCCACCCTGATGGGGAAAGGCAAGGGCCTGAGTCAGTGCGGTGGACCAGCCAGGTCATTAACTGAAATTTCTGAACTTTTCAATCAGTTGTTTCACGGCAATTTTGAATAACACCATTGTTGCCAAGATATGATGGGAAAAATACAGGTAAATGTGCTTGAGTATTCTGCCCTTTATTTGAATTCCCGGATATGACCCTGTGGATACCCTAACTGGAGCCTAATGCGGGAGGGCAGGCCAGCTCTAGTCATTTTTGAATCTTCTATCTGGTCATGCACAAGGAGAGGCTCACCTCATCTTCACCCAGTGTTGAAAGAATGAAGACTCACTTGCTGAACAATGAATGGATGTATGAACAAATAGGGTATCTGCTGTGGGTGGAGAGAGAGCCAGACATCCTTGGAAACGGGCCCTGTAGAAGGAGACCTTTCGGTCCTATACTTGGAGGTGAATTCTGCTTCCTGTCTCAGTGGTGTGGCCTTAGTGGACCAGGGACCAATTTTGGTGAGAGTGAAGAGATTCCTTCGGCAGTGACCATTCTGTACCACTTCTCTGTGGTGTGTAGGGGGTGGGGCAGAGGATGAAGATTAACCTCCTCTCTGTCATATTTTTTCTTAATAACAAATTAATAAAATATTGCCATTTCTCAACACAGATCTGGAAATGTCAGTTATGGGGAGATAATTTAAACATATTAAAATGTTCTTTTTCTCATATCTGCCCAGTAAAGGTCAAATGGAAGTCACTCTCCCCCGTGGGCATATTTATATTCAGAAAATGGGCTTCAAGTGGTCATGCAGTGGCTGGTGGGTTTGCCTTAGGGAAACTGAAATAAAAATGGGAAGATTCAGTTTGGTCCATAGTTGGAGTGTGTGTGTGTGCGCATGTGCGTGTGTGTGTATGTGTGTGTGTGCAAGTGCATATGTGTATGTGTTTTAAGAGCTGTCACATACTGCTGCCTGTAACCTTTTCTAGGCAGATGCTTTGTGAGATCAAATGTGAATGACAATGCTTCTTCTTAATTACACACACCGGAACTGTAATTGGTTTTAAGTCAGCACTGGGATGCGGGAGAACCTTCCTCCAAGGGCATGGTGCTGATCCAAAAGAGACAGAGAAATGGGGTGGTGCTGAATGTGGGGGAGACTTTTGGCAAACTGTTAAGAAATAGGAATTCAGCTATGTAGACGGTTAAAATATTTTAAAGGAGACTGTGCTTTGAATGGGAGTTCTGCACAGGAGGGTTTAAAAACCCTCCACGGTGAGGCATCAAATGGAAACTGAAATGATCAAAAACGTATTTACCCCCTTCTGTGATCTTATTATTTCATGTAAACCACTGAGATTTCACGCTGAAATAATTATCATTAGTCCAAGGCGCGTGCAGAAGAACAGGGAAGAAAGCTACTTTGAGGGTATGTTATCTCACCTTTGTGATCCTTTACATTTGATTGTATACACGCATTGTAAGAGAAACTACTTCAATTAACTATGAGAACAATATTGATTTGCATTCTGATGATCACAGGACATATTTAGAAATAGCTGGAAGTAAATATTTCCATTAAATCAATTGTGATAAAATTTTATTTAATTAAACCATAAGTGAAATTGGTAATTTATGTGATTAGCATAATGATGCCAGCTTTTGAAAGTCTAATGCAAAGGGTACTATGGCCTTTGTGGTATTTTTTTTGCAAGGCAAATAAAGTATTCTTTTCTGTCTAGATAAAGATATCAAATTCCTTTTTACTAAAATTTTCTTTGATGTGTGAGTAAGAAATGAACCAGGCATAAGGAAATGATTTATGAGTTTCATCCCTCGTAGATTTTACTCTAGAAATTCATGTTGCACATGCAAACAAACATTCTTTGTGTTAAGGATGCCCTGTGGCTTGGCAGTGAAGTGTATTTCAGTGGGCTATTTGCAATGGAGAATAATCATTTTTTTCCTTTACCTTTACCATCCTAATTAGTGTTTTCAACTGATATATGTGAAGCTGCAAGTCCATCCGGTCCGTCAACCAGGTACAGATGACATTCATGGAGCTGTTGTACCATTGCTGAAAAAGAGAAAAAGTTCTCCAGCCAACACATCATGGAATCTTTGAGGGCAAAGAGGGACCAGGCTGTGTGTGAGCACCCATTCTGTTCCAGGAGGAAACAAAAATGGTTAATGAGAGTTTGAGAGGACAGAGATCATGAACGTTAATTTACACAAAACCACAAGGTGCTGGACCAGTCCAAATAAGAGTGGTCTGGACTTGCCATCTAACACCTCTACTCTAGATGTTTTGGACACAGTCTGTTCCTGGAGATCATCTTTAGCTCTTCTGTTTCTTTTTGTAATTGGCTAATTTCACTCAGTTGAGAGTCCAGTCAGTGCTGATTTCTTAATGCCATTGTCTCCTGTGCCCAAAGATGAGTGCTTCTTTACCTAACTAGTTAATGTCTGTTGCCACTTACCTTTCCAAAATCCTGGGCCCTTCTCTATTATGTACCATTCTGGGAGTCAGGCTGAGAGCCTGACGAATGGAGGGAATGTTTCCCTGCATTTACCCAATTGGGATGCTCCTCATGAGACAATGCTGTGAGGATTTCACTTTAAGGGCCAAACGGTACTCTGGTCAGCTTCTGTTCCCTTACATTGGTTGTGCAATCTGTTTTAATCTTAACACCAAAAAATTATGAGAGATGAGAGAGAGAGAGAGAGAGAGAGAGAGAGAGAGAGAGAGAGAGAATCATCTACAAATGAGCTCATTTCAAGCTGTTGAAATCATACTTCCCCTTAAGGGGGTTAAATTTTGCTTTATGTCTGTGAAAAATGCTTGAAGCGGTGTCACTTCAGACTGCCACCCCTGTGGCGCAGGAAGTCTCTGGTGCAGTATAATTTTGCAGTACTGCTCATATATTCATAAATCTCACTCACAGACATATGAACAGTGTTATGAAGTGTCAGGATAGAAAAAAAATCTAATCTTTTAAACTTCTCCAGGTTTCATTACGCTCTGCTGCGTATACCAAACAATTTACAAATAAAATGAAAAGGTGAGGATGGACCTATATACTTTCATTTATAGAGCATCTATGTGAACTGTGCACTGAAAAGATGCAAAAAAAAGAGTGGTTATAGAATTGATACGATGCATACTCTCACACTAACCAATACACACATGCACACGCACACACGCACATACATATCACACACCAGTGGGGATTCGAAAAGCATAAATAAAAACATGTTTCTGATGGTAACTCCACCCTTTCTCACCTAAAGATCATCCAAAATCAGTTTATGCCTAACACTCACAGTTTTTCTGAAGCCTTGTTTCTGACTTAATTTCTTTAAAAAAATTAATTTGGGTTTTTACTTGCAAGGTAGAACTGCCAAGTTTCACCTTGCAAGAAACGACACAGTCTCAGCCATGGTGTGCAGAAGCCCTCTTTGCAATCTTCCCTGTCGAGGCTCCTGCCTCATCAGAGCCAATTGTGGCTCTCTCTGGAGCCCAGCCGCGACAGAGCCCACACCACCCCAATGGAGGCGGCACTGCAGCCTCGCAGCCAGCTTCTGCTCTTTTAAAGATCATAGAGGCGAAACTGTTGGTTTTAGGAGCCTTCTGTCCCTCCCCATGGAGCGGGTGGCCAGGAAGTAGGACAGTGGGAGATAATGTTCTAGTGATATGGAGATCATGCCACGCGGGGAGGGATTTCGAGGGTCAAGCTGCTTGCGGCGTGGACAGGTTTTCCCCTCTAGGGGTGAGAATATTTTACTGAAACTTTTTTTTGGGTAGTGGTTGTTGATGCGAGGTGTTTTTGGCACCTCCTGCCATGGGATTCTGGAACATTTGTTGTCACTGCATCTGGGTTTGATAAAGAGGGTCCAGGGAGAGGACTCTCCCTGGGTCACAGGTATTCCTATAGCCTTACCTTACTCTTGGCAGTTGAGGGCTCTTCTGTGTTCACCCTGGGCCTCAAATCTCACATTCCCTGGGTGCATCTGACATGTAATCTGAGGGCTCAAAATTGATTTAGAGAACCCTAAGCAACCTCCCCTGTCCCTGGCCTCCTGGGCTGGAAGACGGCCTTCAAGCAGTCCTATAACCCTCCGGCCAAACTACAGGCCCTGGGCCTCATGACGGGTACACCCCTGGGACACAAAAGAGAAATGTGGCACCCTGGCTTCTAGGCAGAGGTGGCATTTTGCTTTGGCTGTGACAACAGACAAACCGGCGCTGGCTTCTATCACTGCCAACAAGCCTTGTGCAACATGCCTTTTTCTCTTTGCTGAGAGACGTGCCACCTTTCAGGAAAAAAAATAGCAGCCCCCTCTCCATTTTATGTAGGCAGTTTCCATACTTGTAAATAGCTTTTAAATAGGGAAATAATACAATAAAGATACAAATAAAAAGGTAGCATGCTATCAACAGTCTCACTGCGCTGCTGAGGGGAGGGCTGAGGAGGCGCCCACAGCGAGGGCTCCTGCATCCTGCGCAGATCCCCACCCCAGGAGAGCAAGAGCGCCCTGGAACATCCATGCTTCTCTTCCTGGATCTCACATCTAGCAAAAGAAGTGTAAAAAATGTATGATGCCCCATTGGCTACACATCGCAAGAGGCAAAAGGGAGCCAGTCACTGCCTTCCAAACCTTATGCTCAGTAGATGAAATCGGAGGCACTTTTGGAAGCTGCACAGCACTAGCTGGGTTTTCCAGAAAGGCGCTTAAAGGCGCTTGGATGTCAGAGGAAGCAGGAGGCACTGCCTTCGAGAACTTCAAAATGTTAGAGGTGTAAGGCATCCGCCTCTTATCCTCTGGAGAGGAGGAAACAAAGACACAGAGAGGTGACTTGCCCAAGGTCACACATTGTAGTGACTCTAAAACTGGCTGCCCCTGGAGACAAACAGCTCAGCAACTACCTGACTCCTGATCAGATGTAGCTGCATGTTGGTCTGGAGAGATGATCTTGGGCCTTGCTTTTACCTCTGTGCCCAGGGTACCACAGAGTGAGTTACACCACTGACACTGGCAAGCTCCATAGCCACAGCTTTCTCCCTCCCAGCCCTTACAGTTAACAGCATATTCCTGGGTTGTTCGTGCTCTTCCTCGAAGGGCTTGGAGTGCTTATTAGTCAGGTTTGTTGTATTTGAGATTGATGCTAGTGCAGCAGATTTGTTATGGTTCTTCAAAAGAGGAAATTCATAAAACATTTTAAGTTCTCCCCATTTTGTTTTTTCTTGGGTTTCGATAGGCCTTTTCTGGAGCCACCCTAACACCTGGGCAGTAAATGTACTCTCGATCTGTGGAAACCAGAACTGCGAGCTCACGGCCTGTACTAAGTATAATCCCATCTCTTTGGCTGCCTCCCCTTAATTCAGGAATAATAATTGGAGACTTCCTAAATAAGATTCTGTGGTCTGAAAAAACATGAGAAAAAGAAAATCCACAGGGGCTGGGGATATAGCTCAGTGGAATAAGTGCCTGCCTAGCAAGCGCAGGGTCCTGAGTTCGATTCCCAGTACCACAAAAAAAAAAAAAAGAAAAAGAAAAAAATATATATATATATAAAGAAAATCCACAGTAGCTTGGCTCTTTTGAAATAGGTCCTCAGGGATCGCATCGTGGAGACTTTCATTCTGGAACCCACAGGGATACCTATCACAGCTGTGACCTTTGGGTTTGGGGCTCTTGGGAAGTTGGGAACTTTTCTACTAGCTGCAACTGGATCAGAAAGATCTATTTGAAAGGAGCTTGGAGGCTCACTAAACGCTTTGCTGTTGAATTTGTCTTTCTTACTTTCTGTTACGTAGTGGTTAGGAGCACAAGCTCTGAAACTCAAGAGTTTGTGATCTTGAGCAAGTTACTTACAGTCTCAGAAGACTTAGCTTCCTGATGAAAATGGGAAGTGATCATCTGGTGGGGAAATGAAATGTTGCTGGAGCATCCATGAGCGGTACTTGGCTTGTTACAAGGCTACAACCGGCGTGACCTGCCTCTACCGTGACCACCACCACCTTCACCTCCTCCACTGCAACCGTCATTATCACTCAGTTCTTTTCTCTCTCAGGCAAAGATATTTTAAAAAGGAAGAAAACAGGCCAGGTAGCCAGGGAAAACCATGTGGGTGGGAGAAATAACTTCTCTTGCAATATCTCCAGAATTGTATGCATAAGCTTTACATAACACACACGAGTAGCTATTAGCAATGTGACTCCTTTGGAAGGTTATTTGGTATTAGGTCATCACATAGACCTGCGTGACTATCTTGGGTCAGATGGCACATTTAAGCTACATTGATCTAGGCTGCAGTCTTGGGTTAAAAGGATTCAGACAAAGAATGAGTGATTTCTCAAACCCTGTGGGGATAAGGAGAGCTTCAGCCTGGGTTGGCTACTTATTAGAGGGATAACCTGAAGCAAATCGCTTAACTCTGACTCTCCATCTCCTCTTGGGGTTAATGCCAGTACCTACTTCATAGGATTACTGTGAGCACTGAAAGAGATAATTTATGTAAAGTGCTAAGGAGAATGACCGTCACATAGTAAGTACTCAATAAAAACTCAGCCACTGTCACTACTCTCAGAAACACAGCAGACTCACTTTCAGGTTATAACGCTGAGGAAATTTTCTCAGTCCATTTCTTGTAGAAGCTTAGGTAATTACTATGCAGATATGATCATGTCTCCTGTTCTTCCCTCAAACATACTGCTTCCCGTAGGGCAGTCTGTATGCACATGAGTCTGTGCAAGCTCAGATCCCCTACGTCATGACTGTGAAGGGGCAGTGAGGAGGTCATACCAGAGCAGAATCCCAGGCTAACTTTAATTACAATTTTGATAGTTCATTCATCACTAACTTTTTGCAAGCGTTTTGATTTTTTAAAAATATTGTGTCAAGGTATTACCTAACTTTTTTTTGACTCCCCCATATATTTTGCAGTCAAGGAGTAACTTACTTCTCCCTAGTCCTTGCCCTAGGATTCACTGGAAACTTTCTCTCTTGGAAACAAACAGGACTAGAGGTATGATGACTGACTAACACTCACTGGACCATGCAGGGTTCACAGAAGACGGGCTCTTATTTAGATTTGGGCAGTTTCCATTCGCAAGAGAGAGAATGCTGTTAGAATTATTGCTGCGGTTGTTATACCTTCTGCCATCACAGCCACCACCATGTGTATATGTTAATTTTGGAGGGGGCACGGGATTGGGAGTTCAGGGCCGTCTCACTAAGCTGCCCATCTAGCCTTGAACTTGCCACCCTCCAGCCTCAGGCTGCCAAGGAGCTTGGATTGCAGGTGTGCATCATGATGCCTGGCTTAAGTCTAAATTCTGGACTCCCAACACCATGACATAAATTTTTGTCCTAAAGAGACACTGTTGTTAATGGGATATTTGTTTTCAGAACAGGTCACATGTCACAGATGAGTGGCAATAGAAGCAAGGAATACAAACTAAAACAAGACAGGGCCATTCATTGTGTTTCCATATACATGTATCACAAAGGCCATTTACCGCCTTAGCTTGGCCAACCTCTGTCAAACTAGACCATTCTATAAGACTTTAGAGTTTCCTGTTTTCAATAAAGTGTACTGCTTTGTACAGGATTCCTGATAAATTGCCCTATACACACCTGTACACAAGCACGATTAGTAATAATAGTCACTTACTCATTGGACACTGATCCCTTACAATGGGCAAGGCCTGCATAATACATACTGCAAACATGTTTAATCATTGAATCATTGAACTCTTCAGAGGTTAGCACTGTGAACTGGTTTTGTAGAAGACAGGAAAAAGGAATGTAACTAATAAACATGGGGACAGATTTGAATTTGGTTATTTACCATTAAGTCTGTATAAGTTGTTTGTAGTTAACGCAATATTTGAACAAGCAAGGAACTGGTTATAGGGAAGCAGCCTCTAGTTCTAGATGTCTTTACAGTGAGCTTTTCACTTTTGAAATTCTCCAAGGTGTGGAATGACCCTGTTGAACCCGAGTCCAGGCTTTGCTTGGGGTACATACAATCTACAACTTATGACCTTATAAAGTAGCTAAGCAGAGTATGGAAACTCTGGGGCATTCCCAAAGAAAACACTCAATGACTTTCAAGAACTGGTGGAAGAGAGACAACAATTTTGTAGTTTTCTCTTTTATTTGGCTATGCTAAGGCCTCATACAAGCTAGACAAGCACTCTGATCACTGAGCTACCTACCCAGCCCCTTATTTTATTTTGAGATATGGTCTCAATAAGTTGCTAGGCTGGCCTTGATTATAAGATCCTCCTCCGTCAGCATCCTGAGTAGGTGGAGTTATAGGTGTGAATCACTATACCCTACTTCTTAAAGGAAATGATTAGAAAAACTTGCATAGGGATGAAATATGCCATTTCTTAGCTATAATTAATAATTTTCTTCTTTCCTATTATCCCATCTCTCCTTGTTTTATGTTTGTAACTCCATTATTTTTAATGGCAGATATTTCTCACTGTGGGTAGTTTGTTTACAAAGGAAACACAACTAGAAAAATGGCCTTCACCACAGTGGTTTGCATTTTCCTAATAGAGCTTTAGAAAAAGAAAAGTTATAACATTGACCAAAATTTAGTCCTGAAAAATCAGACATCATAAGTTATATATACACTTTTCCACAAAAAAGGCAAGCAAAATAGCACCTTTTCACATCAGAGAAAGAATTTGTCTTGTGAAATTAAAGACATCACAGGAAGAGTTAGGAACAATTTCAGGCAAAGTCACAAATCCAATGAAAATAGTCCAGTGGGAAACTCAATTCTTCCTGTCTTGCCTATTTCTCTAAGCAAAGTTTGTATTGACGTCTATATGCATACTGTAGAATACCACTTTTATCAAAATACATGCACACACACACACACACACACACACACACACACACACAAAGACATGTTGCCCCACCAACACTTATATCTGAGGATTTTTAACCCAATATCAGATACTCTTTAAAAGGACTGATAAATATACCACGCAAAAATATATGACTTCACATACCTTCACTGAATAAAAATTCTGTTGACTCTAGCCTTTGCTCAGTGATAGCTTAAATTCACTAGGAACTATGTGTACTGTTGTTGCTTCATTTCTAAGTATGCATTGCTTTTGAAATTGGCATATTCAAGGCACACATTCAGGAAGGAAAAGCACCAAATGCCAGGGTAGTTTGGAGTTGAACTCTAAGCGGTGCTATGCTTGAATACTACCCCACATAGCTTCACAGAGGAGGAAGCTGAGATGCAGAGAAGCAAAAGGGTTGCGTGACAGATGGAGCAGGACTCAAAGTACCCACTGCTTTGTAAGCCTAAACCACAATCCCATCACCCTGTGGGTCCCTTGTGGCTAAGAGAATCTTTGTGCCTCAGTTTTTTCATCCAGTGAATGGGGATAATAATGAAACCTATTTAGTGTTGTTGCAGGAGATTTAATGTGTTAATATGTGCGGAGTGCTTACAGTAGTGCCAGGCACGTATGGCGCTAAGCATCAGCTGTTATTCTGTGAGCCACACATGTCACCTTGCTTCCCAAATAAGAAATCAGATCGCCCTAAATGTGCCTTGCTCAGAGTTGCATGAAACTTTCTGAGCAGCCACACTGATAACTGGGTAACTGCTTGGTAATTGACCTGTGTTTTAGGCTGGAGGACTTGTACCTTTCCTCTGGAAAGTACCCTTTCTCCAACTCAACCCTGCCACACATCAGAGCAGCTGGCTCTGGTGAACAAATGACACTTTGTTGGCAAAGAATCAAAGAGGAAAATAATACCTCGACCACACCCATGTGACTAAGCTCTTCACTTTGTTTTTGGTGACGGGTTATTATTAGCTGGAGAAAAGATTCTCACAACCTATTTTAATCATTGTATTGAAACACTGTAATAAAATATTTTGCATTGGGAGCTTTCAATGCATTTTTCTTCCTTACAATTTGGGTAATTTAGGAGCCTGTGTAAAGCATCACCCAGGATTTCTTTGTGTTTCTCCCAAAGTACCCACCGCTTTGTAAGCCGAAACCACAATCCCATTGCTGTGTGGGTCCCTCAGGGCTAACGATCACCAGGGATGTGGGTGGACTCAGAGGGGGCAGAACAGTGGAACTCTGGTTTGTGCAGGCCACCTCTGCCAGGCAGGTCAGGTGCTGCATGTTGCCCCCAGCAAGCCTCAGGATTGGTCAAAGCCCCAAAAGCCTGACACACATTTTGTACAGGGACACATTACCTGAATACTTTCAGTGGTGGAGATGCCATTGCTATATTTGAGCTTCTGCCTTGGCCGAGGGTTGCGATAGTGGAAATAAGGTCCAAAATATATAATAGATTTTGGGAAATGGGAAGAGAATGTTCAAATGAGAAAAGAAACAGGGGAGGGGGGAGCAGGAAGGAAGGGACAAGGAAAAGGAGAATGGAAGGAAACAATGGAAACGAAGCTTTTGTAAATAAGGGGGGACAAGGGGCTGGAGGGGAAGGGGATGGGAGGAAAGCAGCAGCAAGATACACCATGTACAGGTACAGACTCCCTGTGGTGAACACTATCATTATGTATATCAAAAATGTACCAGTAAAAAAGCTGGTTTCTGACAAAAAAAAAAAAAAAAAAAAGGAGCTGTGCCTAAAGATGGGTTCTTCCCAGCTGTGGCTTCAGAATGCTCAGTTAAAAGCACAAAGTCACAACTTAGCCATCAAACCAGAGGCCACGGCTCGGCAGAATGACCTTGCCAGCCACCCCCAGTGTCCTTTGTAGTTGAATACAGGTTTCCCCCCATTTTATAATTCTTTGGCTATGCTAAGGCCTCATACAGGCTACACAAACCCATCCCACTGAAGTGCCCAGAGTCAGCAGGGGCTCTTCATGGTGGCTGGGGCCCCAGGGCTTGCCATACAGAAGGCTGCACAACCTCATCAGGACCTTGGTTTTAGAGACTCACCACCTCCAACCTGGAACTGACAGGGTCCAGCTCCTCTTTTGCCTTTAGTCTCTGCTCATGAGAAAAAGACAGTGCATTTTAAAAAGCAGATTTAAGTTGTTACTGCTTAAAGTTTGGGGTTGTATATGAAATTTAGCAATACAGTAGCTGTTTACCCCCTAGAAAGGCCCTAAATAATAATCTCGATCTTCTTTTATTAAAATAAGCATCTATGTACTTAAAGCCAAATTTCAATGCTTTCAGCCTGAAATGTGGGGAAATGTCCAGTGGCAATTAATTCTCCAGCATCACAACTTCATATGAATGATCAAATGATAAGCCCAGAGCTGGACTCCTGACTGAAGGCACAGCAGCCTTCTAGGCCAACTATTGATACTCAGCCTTATTGATGTTAATTGCTTATGAGAACGTGAGGAGAGGTACGCCTCTTGAAGGCTCTTTCCTGAGAGCAAACAAGCAAGAGAATTTAATCCAAAGCTTAGCTTACATGGGTTACATAGGGGTCTCCCTCTAGAAGACACAGCCTGTGTCTTTTAAAAAATGGTCTTGTTAACCTGTTGGCAGTTTCAGAAAGCTATGTAAGCTAGCCAGGACCAGACTGTTAATGATTTTGTGGCTGCTGACTCTGTATGAAATGTATGCAAACCCAACAAGTCACAAAAGCCCCCTTTATCTTAACCAATCCCATGTCTCAGTGGAATGGGCTGTCACTGCAAGGAGATGTGACAGTCTGCTTCCAGACAGGGGCACCTATGGTGGGAAAGCTCAGCCTAAACATTATCTCCAGACACAGCCTCTCAACTCCAATGAGAGTACCGTTCTCTCCCCGTTTCCACCACCTAGTAAGTGCCATAATAGAAAGATAGGCGAAACAGCACCTCTGGGTGCAGAAGCAAAAAAAATTGACAGCAGGATTTCAAAGAGGTATTTGTACACCCACCTTCAGCAGCATTACTCACTGGGTAGAAGCAACCTAATTCCATCAGGGGAAGAAGAGACAAACAAACGCGGTACAGTGCAGTATTACTCAGCCTTAAAAAGGAAGGAAATCCTACCATATGCCACAAAATGGATGGCCCTTTAGGACGCCGTGCAAAGTAAAATAAGCTACACACAAAAAGACAGATACGGTATGATTTCACTTACATGGGAGGTCTAGAGTAGTCAAATTCATAGAAACAGAAAGTGGAATGGTGGCTGGTAGGGCTAACCAGAGGAGAAAAAGGAACCTGTAGCTTGGTAGGTACAGTTTCACTTTTGCAAGATAAAAGATGTTCTAAACATTGGTTGCACAACAATCTACTAAATATTATGGAACTGTACATTTCAGAATGGTTCCGATGGGATATTTTATGTTATGTTCGTAACACATAGTCCAAAAAAGAAAAGAAAAAAAAAAGATGGGAAATAAAACCAGTTCTTAAACTGAAAAGGAAACTTTGCTCAAGAATATTTAGCAATGTACATATTCTAATCTGGAACGCCTAGCCATGCTTTACAAAAAGAAAAACAAAATTCTGTGGAAGATGAACGTAGGCATTTCATTTAATCCCAGGATTGAAACAATCTCTCAAGGTCGAGCTTTGAGACTGGGAAGAACAAAGAACAAATCTGGTAGCATTTGCTCAGTCATTTATTTGGTTTATTTAAAACATGCCATGGGGCCAACATTTCTAAATCTGTGAAACAGAATTAAATGAAGCCCAGAGATGAGAACCAAGAATCCTCATGGAGGATCAAATCCAAACAACAGAAACAGGATCCAGTTTTTGCACCTCGCGCTGCACCACTTTACGCTCTGAGCCTCCTCGTCCCCAGGTTGACCCCCACACCCCCAGTTTCCAAGCACAGAGCTTGAGAGGCTCCCAGTCAATGCTGAGATCTGGCTGCCCAAAAGGGCAGCAGCTCCCCATCCAGAATCACTCCCACAACAGACTTATTAAGGTTTGGAATGTGCGTTCAGGAAGCCCTTATTTTAGGAAACAATTAAGTAGAATTAGGCTAATAATGTGAGGCAGGGAAAGCTTTTGCCCTTTGCTGAGAAATAACTCCTACGTGGAACATTTATACTAATAAAAATCATGTATTTCTTAAATGCCTCGAAATGATCTTTGCACCAGTCTTGGCAATTAACACTGTCCCACTGTGGAGCATTTACTCCCTGGGCTCAGGAGGCTTAATTTCCACGTTTGCTCCACTGATGTCTTCTCTCAGGGAAAATACAGTGTGTGGCTCTGGGCCGGGAACAGAAATTTCTGCAAGCAGGAATTTCGCAGGAGGCTTCCTTAATTCCCTTCCATCTTAGAGTGTGGGAGGGTGGACAGGAAGGGCTGAGGGCCCCCTGCAGGGCCCCAGCAGAGGTCATGCCAAGGTTCTTCATGAGCCCACCTGTCCTTGACCTCCAGGAGGACGCAAGGTCTTTCTTCAAGTGGCCTGAGCTTGTCCACTGGGCAGACCAGTCCCTGTCCCCAGAACCCACCCTCCCCCGCCAGCTGCCATGAATGGGTCTTCTTCCGGACCGAAAGCAGGAGATGCCCCAGCTCCCAGCCCAGGCAGGAAGTGACTGCCGGGCAAGAAGGGGACACAGACCCTCGGGTCTGACGCTTTGTCTCCTTGACAACACCCCAGCCAGTGGCCACAGGAACAGACTTAATTTCTTTTTCCTTTTTTCCTGCCCACCCTCCTCTCCCGTACTTCTTTCTTCCCTCTTTCTCTAGACGCAAGTGCATAACATCCAACATAAAGTTGCCGAAATAGCAATCTTGTCTCTGAATATATAAATTGCAAAAATTGATATGAATAAATCTGCAAGTAGCACACTGATTGTGGCACATTTTATCAAAAAACGGCGTTCGGTTGCTTGGTGGCTGTGGAGGGGGGTGGTGTCATTACACATACAGAAAAACATCTGCAAACCCCCAGTTTCTTTACTTAGAACTGAATGGAGGCATGACCTCCTGTTCCTTGCCATGAACCCTGAGTTCACACTCATATTTTACATGTTACAGGAAGCCACAGCTCGCCCCAGGGGTGCTGCAAACAGACATGCAGAAGCCAGATGTAGCCCCCCCTGCTCCTTAATGCACCTGAAGAAGCCGGCAACTCGACATTCAAAAGCTGACATGCTCGTAGCTTAAGGTCACTTCAGATTTTGTAAAGAGGAGGACAAAACCAGGAATGCTTCTAGGGCTGGGCTGTCAGCGGGGAGGCAGAGGGATTACAAGAAACCTGTGACTCTGCCTCTTTCTGCCTTTGCTGGTAGTTTTTTTGTGTGTGAACAAGTGCCATACAACAGATTGAGCCTCGGATAAAGGCCTGAGACTGTGCAAGGGCTTCCCGCTGGGCCTCAGCTGTGCTTGCAATTAGCAATAGGCACGGAGTGATTATTGTTGGGGTAGCGGATGGCAATGTGAAGTGACAAGTTTTATGGGGGAAGTTGGGAGTGGGGATGCTTTGCAAGTTTTCTTTCTTTTTTCTTCCCTTTTTTCTTGTTCTGCAAAAAAAAAAAAAAAAAACCCAAACAAATAAAAGCCCCCCAAAACACGAAATAAAGCAAAACAAAAAATAGAGAACAATCCTTCCTTCAGAGACTGCAACCTCTCATTTTGGTGAAAGTTATTTTTTCCTTCTCTTCTCATCGTTCAAAAGAGTCTTAACAAAATTGTTGAAAGAATATTTTTTGCAGTGCTTCAGAATGCAGGTTTTCTAGGTCAGGGCTTCCTTGCTGCCCTATTTAATGTCAGAAATACCCATTTGTCTCAAATTAGCAGAGATCTTGGAGTTGAGGGCAGGAGATTAAGCATACAAAATTACTCAGCAGGTGATGGTGGGGTGGATTTGGGGGTTGAGAAGTCTTTAAAACTGACTACAAGACATTATATACTTCTGACAAAAGCACATGGTAATCCTACCTGCTTGCTTTAACCACTGTTGTCTGCCTATTATTATGTGCTTTAGTGCTCATGAGAGCAAAACTATTGCTGATACTATTCAATTACCATAGTAACTCACACCAGTGACCTCTTATCGTATGGCTCCCAGCCCAGTTGAACCAATCCAGAGTTTGTGTCTTTTTATTTATTTAAGCAGTGACATATATGTGGACCGCAACACTCCAGATAGAAGCGATTGCTGTCTTTGTCTAGGATAGGGACTTGTTTCAAATTTGTAAGCACCTTCTGAATCGAAGGTGGTTCTGAAGTTCATGGACTTGAGGCCATGGGATACCTTCAAGAATACGATGGAGGCACCGAACAATGCACAACACTGAAAAGAGACTATGTGTACATCAAAGCCAGCGGCCTGCCAGCTGCAGGGAAAGTCGAGGTCCCCACTCCAGTTTCTAGGCCCAGTCTTCACAGCTGGGGAAACTCTTCCGGGGGACCGCTGCAGGTGGAGCAGACCAGCGGGCCTATGGGCACACAGGACCAAATGACTTAGGTGTAAGTTTTAGAAAGGAAATAAAACAACAGCACAGCTTCTGTGGCTTTGCTGTTTCCACCATCTTGTGAACATGTTTGTGAATGCACACATGCATACTGTGTACTCTGCCTGAAATTACTGGGACCTCTGGTTTGCTGCACGATATTAGCATATTAAATGTGCATAGAGTCTTATACTAAAGAGTTCCAATTACGTGTGTGTTTTTCCAAAAGTATTGGACTGAAGAGCTATGCTTCACAAGCCATTTATTAATATTTTGGGGGTATTTATGTTACCATGAACTCATTTTGAAAAGAAATTTTATAGTGGCATTCCTAATAACCATTAGCAAAATACAAATAATGACAGCAAACACTCAGTAAACGTTTACGATGTACCAGGGACTCTTCTAAAGTTTATGCAAATTAAGCTCATTGAACTCTCCTAACAACCTCAAGAACTGGTGGCTTTTAAAGTTCCGACTAACGTTTCCCGAACATAGAATATTTATCTATATTCATTCTCTACACAAAGGAAGGAATGGTAATGCAATAAGCCATGTGTGATAAATTGGCTTTTAATGTGTGCTACATTTTTTCCTACATTGGACCCTCAGAGACCCTAACAACCATGATTTCCTTACAAAGACAGTTTTTTCTATAACTCCATGTCCTACTTCATAGCAAGCTAAATGACAAGTGAGGCAAACTCTGTCAAAACCCTCCCAGCGTTGAACATGAGATGCCCGAAGAGTGAAATACACTGTTCCCCTCTCTTTTGCTTAGCCCTCCAAAGCTCTGCTGTCCTGAATGCAAGATGCCAATGCGAGTAGCAAAATGAGATCTGTGCTTACCTCTCTGCAACGTGACTTCTGAAACTGCTGAGTGTGTAAGCAATCAAATAAAAATGTAACCAGTGGTCAGATCCTGAACTAAAAATGGAGCATAGGCCCCACCCCACACCAGCTGTTCTACACCCCTGCAGTGCAGGAGGACCTACCACAGCAAAACCAGGCACACTTGCCTGTGAATCCCGCTCAGGAGACAAGTTTCTAGCAAACGTCAGAGACCGACACCTCACTTTCTGCAGGCAGACCAGGCAACTGTGATGTCAAGAGGAAAAGGAGCAGCTCTCTCACGTACCTGGGATTTCTTGGTTCAGCCTCCTTTTCTTTCCAAGAGACAGTAAATAACAAGAGCGGTGTGATTAAGCCCCTCAGCTTCTGGCCAGGCCTTGTCTACCACCTGGGTCTCTTGGGGCAGGTGTGTAGTTTGGGCCTTAACAAACTGACCACTGTTAACAATACCTTTTTCCGGGCCTATTTTTCTCTGGATACTTGGGGATTTAGTCATAGGCCTCACGGTGCACTGAGAAAATGGACCCCCCTGCCTTTAGCCTCTGGCCTCTCAAAGCAACCTACTGTTTGAGAAAATGTATACTTATAATCTGCATTCACACTTTCAAGCCATCTCAATCATTTAAGACTCAGTTAGGTCAAAGATGAAATTCTCATTTTGGTGGCCCATGGTACTACCTGTTATCCAGGCCAAAGTGGAAATAATTTATCAGAAAATTACTTTCTAATATCCATGCAAGGAGTTAAGAGGTAGGAGAAAGATTCAGTGTATGAACTGAATTCATATTATTCACAAACGGCATCTGCCCACTCCTCTGATTGCTTCATAGGTATGGGAACTGCATTTAGCGTTAACTGCATTAATTCACAAGCAGATTGACGTAAGCAACTGAAAAGGAAATTTGCATACCATATAGAAATGATTATAAAAATCATACTCTAAAATAAGGATTGTAGCTCTTGTACAGAACGGAAAGATAAAGTAGAGTGCCAACTTCATCTTTTTAAAACAAGGTTGGTTAATCACATTAGGGCTAATTTCACAATGTGCACACATTAAACTTTCTATAGTCATGAATCATTAGAGTTTTGTAAGCCAAAGGCAAAGTTCTTACCTAGGAAAATTCCCATTGACTTTAGAGCTATTTTTCTGGGTTAAGTCACTAGTCTCAGTATGAAAAAACAGTCTGTATATCCACACAACTTCTACCCTGTGACACCAAAAGAGCTCAGGTAAACGGGTAAAGGGAGAACTTCTGGCCAAACCACAGTTTCCAGGCAGATAATGAACAGACCCAAATCTACCACCTAGCAGGTGCGTTCAGAGCCCCAGAGCCAAAAGATAATAAAACCCAGCTCTGCAATTATAACTGGATCTAGAATACTTTTCCAGAGTCCTTCAGGCAGTTTTAAAACTAGATCTATGTTCACTTTGTGAACATGAGATCTTTGGAGTACGATTTCTCCTTGGAAAGCGCAATCTTTCTGGGGGCCAGAGATAGCTTTGAGTGGTTTCCAAGAAGCAGTCAACAGAGGAGGACTGGGGTCAGGGACACACCGCGGACGGTGGTCTGGGAGCTGGAAGAGAGCTGGTTTCGAAAGAGAAGGCAGGCTGGGAGGAAGACAGGAGAGAAGATGGCCATACAGGTGTACCGAAGGCTTCACAGGCCCCTAGCAGGAGACATCCATGTCTCCCAAAGCACTGCCCTTCACAGGAGGTCAGAACATAGGCTCTGATGCTGGGGCTCAGAATGAGGAGAAGAAAAAGTGCTGCTCTCAGAAAGTTCACGTGCGTTTCACCATGTGCAGCTGGGCGCTGCCTCCAACGGCGCCCTTTCCTCTCGCTTTATTTTTAATCTCAGGAAACCATATTCCCCTCTTGCTACTTCTCACTGCGTGTGGCTCTAATTTTTTTCTCTTTCTGGGAGGGAGGAAAAAACCCTCACACATTTGCCAAGTCACTTATTCAAACCTTACTCTGGGGAGCCAGCCCCCCCATTTCCGTAAGAGGCACAAACCTGAGACCACTGTCCTCATACAGAACAAACATTCACCTTGCCCTTGCTATCTACCCGGTGGTTTTGAATCCGCCAGACACGAGGTGAGGAGCCCGCACCAGGTCCTCCGTAAAATGTTCGGATGGATACAGAGCCTGGGCGCTGAGCTTGAAACCAGAAATCAGCCATGAGTTAATATGTGCGGCCTGGATCACCCAGCCAGGCCGTCGAGCCCCCTCCTTCTTCCTCTCCACCCCTCCCCCTCTTTGAAGCGACAGAATAAGAAATTAAACACTTGTGGGTTCATTCGAAAGAGTGAATGAAATTGAATAAGCTCTCAGTACTTGAGGCGCACAGCGAGCGCCTGAATGGGGCAAACCTCCTAAGTTGAATGGAGTGTCTTTTGGGACCAATTTGTCTCTTTTCACTCTTTATTCTTCCCTTTTCGCTGACAGATGTACAAAGGCGGAACTGCGCGGTGCAGCTTATCCGCATGCACACACAGCAGCTGTCACTTTTGTGGAGCAAGTTAATCTAGCAAATGCCACCATACCCCACTTTCTATAAGGAACAACATGTTATAGACAGTAGTCTTGCTAGAAAGAGACTTTATTTTAACTTTGATTGGCTTGGTTCCCCCACCCCCCAACACTTTCCCCCTTTACCCCTGAAAAGGAGCGGGGAGGAGGGACTTCGCCCAAGCCAAGGATTCGGCTATGACAACATTAGATTTAATAGTAATATTGTGCATGCACTGAAGACTCATTTGGAGTTCTTCCGTAGAGACTGAGGGATGCCCTGAGTCTGGTTTTATTTTTGCTTTTCTTTCTTTTTCCATTTTTTGTGTTTTAAGTTGTTGTCTGAGCTGGACTGTTAGGCTGCTGCACGTCTCAAGCTATACAAGGAAAATCTGAGGGCAGAAAATAGTACTATGCCATGGAGGTCTTGGATTAATTTTCTTTCTAAAGCAAGTTGTGTTATTTACATATTTCTTTTGGTAACTCTCCTTGCCTGGTCAAGCTAGGAGGACAGTGAAGTTCCTAACAGCACTTCTTTGTGCATGTTGGTGTTGTGAGGTCTTTAACCTGAACACCCAGATTTATTTCTAATGTGCATCAACAAAGGCACACATCGGTCTCCACGTCTCTAATTTGTCTCAGCAAGTGTGAAGGCTTGGGGAGAATTCCCTC
Organism: Dinomys branickii; assembly: GCA_004027595.1. NCBI lineage: Eukaryota > Metazoa > Chordata > Mammalia > Rodentia > Dinomyidae > Dinomys > Dinomys branickii. The sequence continues at coordinate 158,489 of PVLD010000740.1, read as the reverse complement.
ATGTCCAAACACACATGCCTGTGTTCCCTCGCTCTTTGGTGGTACTCAGAAGCCACAGGCAGGAGTGAGCTTCATGAATCGGGGCTCCGTGCCGACCGCAGTCCCTGCCCCCAAACCCCCACTCACTGAGAAAACTGAATGCCAAAACCAGACATATTTTGAATAAACAAACTCTTTAGAAACAATGTATATGGACCACTCTCCACTGGCCCAGGGATTTGCTACATTCAAGAGCTGGCTGACAGCTGATGATCTGTCTGGTAAGCTCTTAAAAGCTTCAAGAGAAAAGAAGCCAGCCCCTTTCTTTCTTTTCTTTTTTTTTTTCCACCCTTTTCCCCTTTCCTCCTTCCTTCCTTTGCCCTCTTTTACTGCCTTGTCACACTGTTTATTGTAAGCTTTGGCTGGAAATAAATCAAGGAAGGACTTGGGTGATACCTGATCTCAAATTTTCACACTGCTGACATCTTAGGCGTTACTGGATAATGACCACGTAATGATCTAGTTGCAACTCCATTTGCATTATGTACAGATTGTATAACCATGTTATTCTGTAATTCTGGATTGCTTTTTCCTCCCCTGGAAAGTATTGGTGATCTTTGAAACCTCATAGTGCCATTGAAAACTTAGCTGTGTGGGTAGGTTAAAAGAATCAACAGGGCCTTGTAGGAAAATCTTGGGCATTGTTGCTTAATAATACCACTGTGTCGAGCTTTGCTTAAGGTACTTAAGCTGTTACCGTAAACCATTTATCAACTGTCTGGGATGTAATGGTATTGTGTTACCATCATTTCTCTCCCAAATAAACCACACAACTTTGTTCTTAGGGTATAAAAGATCTTAGACATAACACAGAGGGAGATACAGACTGAAAGCTGAAACCCACCCCTTTGCTGGGCCTAGGTTGGAAGGGAGTTTTGCGGCACATATGGCATGGAAGATTCCCTACTGTGCTCAGGTTCCCTCATCCCTGGATGGGATGTCACCCTGCTGTGGGCTATGGGGTGTTTTCTGGGATCATCCATCTTCAGGCCTAGGTACTGCCGCTGTTCATGGACCTCAACCCCTAGTGACAACATCCACATGTTCCCAAGGGGACTGCCCTAGTGGGGGTGAAATTTTATCAATGGGATCTCGGATTAGCTGTGAACTCCCATCACTGTTCATCGACAGGCTATGACTGATGAGCCATGTCCTTCCCAGAGGTCACTGAATGACAGTTTCTGTCTTGCACACTGCTGTGATACTGTGGGCGAAGAACCCCAACGGGTGGATTTGGGGTGCAGAGCACTCAGTAGAGTGAGAGCTGCTGAGGGGCTGGGGAGCACATATTGGAAGGTTTTATGTTTTATCTTTTTTCTTCCTAAGGTACTATGGTCGGGCATCCATTCCTTGGATCAGAAAGAAAGTGGTTGGATCTAGCATGAACCACTTTCCAGGCTTCTAAATTTGGTGAAGTCAATCTATCAATCAGTGACCCAAATTCTTCATTGGCAGAAAATGATCTCAGGAGGAAGTCATGAGAATTACATGCATCGTGACATTTGTTGCCTCGAATAGGACCTGGTACATAGATAGCACCCCCAAAATACTGGCTCTTCCTAGCCTCAATCACATGTGAAGTGAATGTAAAATGGAGATCAAAGAGATACTTCCTCCCTAGGTAGGGCTGTGAGGACAATTGTAAAGAATAACCTCTTTAATTGGATGGTACCATTACCTTCAACATAGTGAGAAAAATACACATATGAAACAAACTCTTAGTAAATGTTGCCAAGTTGTCATTATTAAACAGCTATTTATGAGGAATTTTAATTACTGGAATCTTTCTTCCTATTTGCACTTTGCCTTTAAGGAGAAAGCTGCCCCAAACTGCCCTTTCTCCCACACTCAAAAGTCCTCTTAGGGACTGGATCAAAAGAACAAATTTCGGAATGTGAGCTTCGGCTAAGTACCTCAGCCTCATCTTCCTGGGGCGCAGGGAGTGTGACAAGAAGCGCTGACTGTGCTCAGAGTCGGGGGACCTGGCTGACTTCACAACTCTGACTCGTGTGCTCTTTTTACATCTTCACAACTGCATGGTCAAACTTGGGTGAAGCCAGAGTGCCAAAATTTTTATCTTGACCCGGAGAATTAGATTCTGCTTCAAGGGCTCAGTAAAGTGGAAAATGGGACTAAAAAATTATAGAAATTATTTTAAACATAGTTGAAACGGAAATGTTTCCCAGTGAATCTTCAAATTGACTCACCAGTCAAATAGGCCCAAACAATGTGTTCACCATACATGAACCAGAATAATGCATCTTGAAGATGTCAAAAAAATTCAATTGATGATTGCAAAAAATCCAGAGTGAGATGTTTAAATGACTTAACTGTCATTTTTTAGTTGGATTTTGAAAAAGAATTGAAAATGTATTTGACAAAATGCACAGGATAACATGGGGAAGCTGGGATTTCCTAATAGCTGTTCAACAAATAGTCACAGAGTGTTTCCTTCTGCTGGTCTCTAGGGGTGCAATGGTGGGAGGGTAGATATTAGTAGGCACTAGTAATGCTCTCAGGACTGAGGCAGAAACCCACAGTTCTGGGGATGGGTGGCTGCAATGTTGAGGCCTTGAATTAGCTCGTTCTGGGCCTCAAGCTTCCTGTCTTAAAATTAAAATAATAGAACTTTCTCCTGTCTTTTAATGTTTCTATAGGAAAAAAGTTAAGTTGTCCAGTTGGACACCAAAATAGGAAAGATATTGATAGAAATAAGAACAGTAACAAAGGTATCTTTCAGTATATTTTATCCTCTAAATCAGGATTCATGAGTCTCGACACTACTGACATTTTGGCAGATAGTTCTTTGTTGAGGGTGACTTGTACATGCTAGGTGCTTACCACTCAGCCATCATGAGGCAGTCACACTGTACATCCCCACTCCACTAGCCAAATACAAGAGTCAAAAATGTCTGCAGATCTTTCCAAATATATGCCGGGGACAGGGTCACCCACAATGGAGAATCTTGGTGATTCCTGACTAGATTAAACCCTTGGCACCTACTTTAAAGAAATGAAGTCTGAGTCTAAATGGTGTTGGGTCTCCTGACCCAGAAATTTTGATGGAGAGCTGGAAGGAGCACACTTTAGAAATAGAAAATACACAAGGGGCTCTGATTTGCACTCCTGAATAACAAGGCTTTGTGAAAAGACAGAACAATATATATTAATAGGAAACTTCAGCCCTCAGGGTTCATAGAGCAGCTAAACCCTACAACGAATATCCACAGGAATCATCACAACCTCAGCAAAGCCAGTCTCTGTTTTGAAAGAGTGTCTTCAAAGAGGGGCCTGGCCAAGGCTTAATGCAGATACAGTGTTATGAGTCCAGGACACTCCCAGAGCAAGCAATACTGTCTTCTTGTTGAGAGTCCAAGCCCAGATTCCTCCCACCCCATACCCTAATCCTAGACATCTGTAGGTCCAGCCCCAGAATGCCTCCTTGGGCTCTTTCTTTGCAGTCTCTATTTCCCTGGGATCTTGTATGACTTTAAAACAGATTTTCTTTAACAATCCTGCAGCAAAACTGAGGACTGGTATTTGCTACCATGTTCCCTAATCATTTGATCTCTGGTCTTCAGAATGCCATGGGAGCAGAATTTATCAGGACTTTCCTTCTGTCTGCTACAAAGCCTCTCTTAGTCAAGAGTGTGTGCTTGTGTCTCTACCAACACCTATACTGACAACAAAGCAACACTGAGAAGAGATATTTATGGAGTAATTTCTCTGTGCCATGGTGCCATGCCCTGTGGTTTACACTGCCTAGTCATCGCCTCATTTGGTCCTCTGAATCCAAAGAGCTAGGAGCCATTTTTATCCATGATTTCACAGAGGACAAAACTGCAGGCTGGGAAGAGGGAAGTGACTGAAGTCACACAGCTAGCAAGTGGCAGATCCGAAGACTGAACTCAGTGATGTCTGATTAGACAGTTTGTGTTTGTCATGTGTGCATGATGTGAAAGGACCCATCCTTGGGGACCTGGAGAGCACCTTCTGTGCAGGGGTGATGTGCGTTTCAAGCTGAGAACCTTCAGTAGTAATAATCCCTTGGCTTTTATTCTTCAGACCCTAAAAGGATGTTTTTTGGATGAACTTGTGAAGTGGACTTTTGAGACTAGTTTCTGAGATAGCTGTCAGGTACAGTGTTCTGATTCCAGTTAGTGGAAGACCCAAAAGTAATGCTAATGATTTATACTGCAATTTAAACTCAAAAAGCCCATATCATTAAAGGCAAAGGGTTTGTGTGGGTAGAGGTATTATATGACTCAGAGCATGTTTTTTCCATGATACTTTTGTTGTTGGGGGTGGAGTTGTGCTGTGCATTGTGGGGTGTCTAACAGCATCTCTAACTGACTAGATGCCAGTAGCATGGCCCCAACCTTCAGATTATGACAACCAAGACTGTCTCCAGATATGGTCAGATATCCTCTGCACACCATGATACCCCCAGACAGCAACACTATCTTAAGGCTCCCAAAGCTACAGAAGCACTTTGTAACTAGGATTTTTCTTACTCATAGAAGCTTTCCTCAGCCAGAGAAAGTGTTTTCTGAACAAAAGGGAATGAGATTTCTCTTCCTTAGAAGGTGATTTAGAAAATTTCACTAGAAAACAACTCATGAATTTAACTTTGCTTATTTTACATATTATTTGTTCTTTCTAAAAAAGTTTTTTTTTCCCTACACAATTAATGAGAGGGGCTTTTTTACCCTGGTTGGCACACAGATCTGGTAATTAATACTAACCCCATCCTGGGTAAGACCTGGAGCTTTGTTGATATGACTGGCTTTGGTCCAGGGATGGTCGGAGTGGAAAATTCTGCCAAAGGCAGTCAAGGCAACCCAATATGGCAAGTGACACTAGCATTGTGAGTCTTTTGATACTGGAATATTCATACCACAGGCGGATCACTAGACTCCATTAACTAGATTTTTAGTCAACTCGGCAGGAGTTTAACAGAAGGACAGGAGGCTGTTAACTGTTCTCTTCTGAATTGGGGATTTGAAAGAATGAAGTATTTAAGGGGAGCCTTCTTTTCAGGTTTTTGGACACATAAATAACTGGCAGCCACCTGGTGAAAGCAACGACTTTCTTTTTTCCTCTTCCTCCTTTTTAAAAAACCAGAGTCCTGATGTAATAATTACCAAAAAAAAAAAAAAAAAAAAAAAAGGAAAAGTAGGAGACACAATGGAGGAAATCTGTATCGCTGATCTGCACTGCTTTGATTCCTTTCTTTGTCTTGAACCGGGGTTATTTTGGGGAGATTCAGTGAAGGGGTGAGGTGAGTCTGGGATGTCCCTGAGCTTTCATGGGATCAAGTCCCCCCAGTGCAGTGCACGTCATAGAGTGGGGCAGCCTCTGCAGCCAGCTCCTGGGTTGGTCAATTTCTTTTCTCTTCTTTTCCCTTTCCCTTTTCCTTTTCCTCTCCTTTCTTTTCCTTTCCTTTCCTTTTTTTGAGTTAGGGTCTTGCTAAATTGCCCAGACTGGGCTCAAACTTAGAATCCTCTTGTTTCAGCTTCCTAGACTGCTGGGATTACAGGCATGTGTCACTATACCCAGCTACGAATGGACTTTAGCACCTGCTGAACAGAAAATAAGTTCCACTTTGTCAGTATGGCTACACCGTATTTATCACAACGTTACCTGGTGAGGGTGGCCGAGGGACTTGTGACATCTGGAGTCGAAGGGATACCCTGTACGCATGTAGCAGTGACCTCTTTTCTTGTTCATCTAGATCAGTTGTTCATAAGTGGGAGTGATTTGTCTCCTGTGGTACATCTGGCCCTATGTGTGGACATCTACAGTATCGCATGTGGGGGATGGTGGCTGCTGCTGACGCCTAGAGGACACCTGGAGTAGAAGTCGGGGTGCTGCTGCGTCATCCATTGCACACAGCAGCACTCACCGCAAAGGATGACCTGGCTCCATGCCTCAATTTTGGCCAAGGGTGGGAGACTGTGTTTGAATCGTGGTTTTGACACATGATGTTGAAATAGGTGAGTGTATAGTGAGATGATTTTACTTATTAACACCGATACTGAAAGTTGAACTAAAAGACCCCAGACTGCATCGCATAGGACAAGGTGGGTACTGTTCACAAACACTCTTCTTTCTTCACAGTGTATATGTGTTGTGTATACACACTGGGCTATAAAATAGAGTTGGGTTGTTGTGTGTGTGTGTGGTATTGGGGATTGAACCCAGGCCTCATGTATGCTAGGCAAATGCTCCGCCATTGAGCTACATGTCTAGCCCTAAAATTTATATTTTTGTTTTCTTTTTTCTCCTCCACCTTGGGACAAAGGATTAAACCCAGGACTTTTGCACTGAGCTGTACCTCCAGCCCTTCATACATTGTTTTTTTAAAAATTTGAGACTGGGTCTTGCAAAGTCACTAAGTTTCCTAGACTGGGCTCAAACTTATGATCTTCCTTCCTCAGCCTTCCAAGGTGCTGAGATTACAAGAGTATGCCACCATGCTTGGGTAAATCAATCAATTAATTAATTGTTGAGACAGGGTCTCATCATGTAGTTGGGGTTGGACTTGAACTTGATATGTAGCCTATGGTGGTCCTCTTCCAGCCTCAGCCTCCTGAGGGCTGGAATTACATGTGTGTGCCACCATGCCTGGCTTCAAATATTTTCTCAAATGAGTCGGGGGCATACAAGTTTGAAAGTTATTAATCTTGCCTAGTATTTCTCAGATATTATTGTGCATTTAAAATGTCAGAGAATCTTGCTCCAATGCAGATTCTAATTCATTTGGGCTGTCCTAGGGCTGAAGTTATGCACATCTTACGGATTCCCGGGTGATGATCAGGAGGGGGCCCAGAGTCTACACTTTAACAGAAATCTATAATTGATGTTTAAAATTCCATTCCTTTAGAAAACTTATTTGAGCAAGGACTATGACCCTAGGTCCCGACAGAGTCAAGCCTTTGGACAATAACCATAGTCTTTATGGATTGTGGGGGGGAGAGAAACAGTGACTGGCTAATTAATGGGGAGTATTTGGAGATTTAGTACATCTTGTCTCCTGCAATAAAATGTGATAATATTTGTTTCACAAAATGTGCCTTGGCTACCCTGTATGTGTGTGCATGTGTGTGTGTGTGTGTGTGTGTGTGTGTGTGTGTACAAATGCACATGTGTACTTGAGCATGTGTAGTAGTGTGTCTGAGTCTGCCACTTACTGCTTTCACGGCGTAAGTCTGACATTAAAAAAACCCTTTTTAAGATGCACAAGTATTGTCTAGGTCATGTTAACAAGAATACTGTGACCTTAATGCAACAGAGCAATCAGCCTGGCTCCTTAGAATGATTAATGGAACAGTCTCCTCGGGAAAGGAAAACAAATTAACCGCCTTCACCAAATGTCTCCTGGAACACAGAAAGCTGTTCTGAGAAAGACACTTAGCAAAGCTCTGTGGTACATGCAACCTCCAGAGAAAATTAAAGTCTGATTTTATGTAAGGTTTGCCCTAAAGTAGATGAGATCTATTTCCATGGATGTCTTCAGAAGTAGCCAGATGACTAAGGAACTATTTGAAGATATGCTACTGAAATGTAAATCTGTGAGAATACCAACAAAAAAATAAACATTTAAGTTCTTTTACATAGCAACAACCCATTGACATGATTAATTCAATTTATTAATGCCTTCCTATCTTTTTTGTATGCAGGATTTCGGAATCTTGAAACCATCTGGGCATGCATGGAGAGTATTCCAGTGTCCATGGAGAACAGAAATGTGTTCCCATACCTAAGATTCCAAAATCAAAGGAGTTAATCACAGGATTCATAAGTGAATAAGAGGTTCATTATAATAGGGCATTGGAGGTACAAAAACACTCTCCATCCCCTCCCCTCTCATCCTAATAGGAGCTTTCTTCCTTTGGCTAAATATTTTGTTAAATTGTAAGTATCCCAAGAAAGACAATAGAAGTGATCAAATCTGTTAAAAGCAGATTTGGGTGGTGGGAGGTAGAGGAATCATGAAGATACAGAGTCTGTGAGAGTGCTGGAGGGTGAGATTCTCAAAGACAAATGGGGCTATTTTATAATTTCAGCTTGGAAAGATCTTGAGTCTAGTATTGGGTTGGGTTTGTGGTTTTCCTAGTTTAGGAAATTCAGCCTAACTTCCTGATAAGACCAACACATATACACAGTCACAGAAACACACACACACACACACACACACACACACACACACACACCCTATGATTTATATATCACATATATTTGCCTTTTGTATGTCTGTGAAGGGTGGATGGCAGGCGGTGTGACCCAGCAAGGGGAGGAGGATTGGCCGTCTATTTTTTGTTTCCCCAACTCTGCTGCAGTCCCTGCGTGTCCTGCGAGGGGATGACCCTCCTCTGTAGCTCTGGTGCATGGCCCTGAATATGACTTAAACCCAAGAATTTACCTGGAGGCTCAAAACTGGGTGAAAGAATCAACTGTCAGTCTTTTCCTATCTGCATGTTGGATGTGTTTTCCAGTTCCAGTATATATATATATATATATATATACTGGACAGAACCTAAAGCATGTCCCAGGAGGCTGATAGACCTGCTCTTTAGTTTCATTGTTGGTGACAGAAATGAAGACACAGTTCAATTAAAATTTGACCTAAAGAATATGGGAAAGCTCACCATCAAATTGACTTGATTTGGAGGGCTTAATTTCAGATTGATAGCCTCAGGACAAATCCTAGAATTAGAGAAGAAGCCTTCACAATGGTACGGGTATGGGGTATCCTGGGGGTTTCTTGCAGTGTAGCTATTATTATTATTTAAAAAAACTAGCTTCAGAAATTTTCCTCACATTACAGAGAGCAGCTTTAAAAAAACCAGTTGAATTCTGCTAAGTTACTAATTATGTTTAAGAGAACTACTTGGTTGAATCCAGCTTTGATTTTTTTCCTCAACAAATCAGTTCTATGTTTAGACAGTAATAAACTCCTCCAGTCTGTAGAACAATTGGCACAGTGGTCCTTTAGCAAGTCAGGATCATGGAAAAAGGGCCAGTGCCAGTGAAAAAGGAATTCATGTGGCATCACAGCCCCATGGTGCCATGTGTGGCTCTGCCTCAGGGCCTGGCTTGTGTACACCGTTGTCCAGAGTACTTGGGGGCAAGTGGGGAATTTTGAATACAGGCAGTATGTTCGATGAACATTCATTAGCATGGAAAATATAGATCATTAACTTAAAAAAAGCAATTTTGTTTTGCTAATTCCTTTAAAAAGTACATAATGAGTATAAGCACATAGAAAAAGAATAAACATGCAGAAAATAGTCTCTGGGTTCTAGGAACATAATGTTTCAATTTTCTTATTTTTGCTTAGCTGTTTTCTAAATGTCTAAAAATATACATACGTTCACTACATCTTCATAACAAACAGTATTAAACACCTTCCCTCCACCACTGCGCCCCCACCCCAGCCTCCCAAACTTCACAAGGTCGATTTGGACTCATTTACTAATTCTTGGCAGTTTTGTGCAGAGGGATGGGGCATAGGGTTAGATCACTTCAAAACCACCTGAACAAGCAAGTAGTTCTCGGAGACAATATTGACGGTGATAAAAGATTAGTTGAGGGCTAGGGAGTAGCTGAGTGGTAGAGCCTTTGCCTTGCATGCACAAGCTCTGGGTTCAACCCCTAGAACTGCAAAACAAACCAACTTACTTTGTAATCTATGTGAGCCTACATTACATTATCTAGACCTCACAAAACTATAAGAAGTCAATTTCGGTACAGATGGGCAAACTGAGACTCAGAGAGACTAATTCACCCAAAGTCAATCAGCTAGGCAGGGGCAAATTTATAGTTGCTGTTCATGTCTGGCTTACTCGGAGGCTCTGCTTCTGACCATCACCTTCTGCCTGTTTCAGAAACATGCTTTACTAGAAGTACATCACTGAATTCTAAGCAAGCTTAGGGTTACGATCTTAAAGTGACAGAGAGACTCTCACAGTACCTTAGAGCAGTTGTGAAGTTCCGTTTAGCAAGAAAAGCAGGGGCAGGGAAAGGCATTTCCGTCTCAGTGATGTTGATGGTGATGGTGGTGATGTGGCTAGCACTCACCGAACGCTTCCTCGGGCCCAGTGCTGCAGGAGCACATGGCATCACCCTCACAACAGCTCCACGAGGAAGGTTCTGTTTATTAGCATCCTGTTATCAAGGTGAATCTGCCTGCCAAGTCTCCAAGAAGGTAAGTAACCTGCCCTAGCTTGTAAGGGTTGGGTTTGAGCTCCAGAAGCAAGGCAATGACCATTCCACAGCCACACCTGTTCAGTAGGCTCAAAGGTGCTAATTGTTTACACAGGAGATAACTCACCATCTCAATGTCTAAAATGCCATTTGCCTTGATTTTCTTTATAATCAGCCCTCTAGAACTGCCACCTACTGTACTGGTGAACCCCATGCACTTCTCCTCTTCATCCTTTGGGGGTAGTTTCCCTCACCTGACAGTTGGTGATACACCTTATGGATGTGACATAATATCCTCCTGGTAGCCTGTTCTTCAGTACTTCTTGGAGCAGGATGTCTCCTACTTTGATTGATACACATTCACACGTATGGTGCTCTTGTAATTTAATGAGGTTATTAAAATAAGATTATCCTTGGCTTCCTATATAAGTACAAGTATATTGTAATAGGCAAAACTTTCATCTTCCAAATTACCTCTTTCAGGAGAAATCATCACACTTGAGTATTGTGCTGCCACATAAAGTGAACAAACACACGATTTGATAATGGAGCAGCAAATTAAAATCTGTGTAAGGCAAAGAATTCTGAGCAGCAGCCCCATCCGAATCTGACCGCACTGCCTGATTAAGTTCTTACGAGGCAGTTTGGGAAGGACCCTTTCCTGATCTGATAACTGCCAGGGAGAAGCCAAATGCAGAGTCAATCTGCAAATACTTAATCCTCCAGAAGGCAGATTAAGTGTATAATTGACCTAGATAATCCATGTATCATCTCCAGTCGAATGTTCCCCGGGCCTGGTTCACAATGACACGGGGTCTGCAGAGAGCCAGCGCGAACGCAGCATTACCACCACTGTGGATTCCGTCCAAGTTCGAGATGGCTTTTTAATCACTCATCTTGGAGCCTGTGAGGTTTAAGCAGATGAATTCATCCTAAGCACATCTCTTTTAATCCTGATTTTCTTCTCAGTCTGTGTCTTCAAGAAGTACAAGGAGGAAAGAAAATAAATTAATTTTTGTTTAGACCTTGACTCTTAGGTGCTTGTCTTGATGATCTGATCTCTAATTTCAAAAAGCATGGTTTTGTTTTGGGGAAGATGTTGAATTAATCACCAGAGAAGGGGGGAAGCCATCTGCATGATTTATGGACACTCCAACTTTAAATCACTATCTTCAGGTTATTTCTTGAGCTCGTGCATCCCTCTTTAGCTGCTGCTTCAGGAATATGGAGATTATTTCATACCCATGTTTTATATTTTCTTTAAAAATCAGCAGTAATTGTCAAGGAGGACAAGTTTCCACTTGAGTCTTACAGCAATCTGATTTTCCTTTAAAAATTCTGCATATTTAGCATAATTTAAATTCATGTTATTGTACATACTGGAATATTCTCTTGATTCAAATCTTGAATATTTTGTTTTTAAATATTAGAAACTTATTTTGTAGCAATTATACTTCATTTCTTTAGGAAAAATGCACATAAAAAGCATACAGCTATATTCTTAAAATATCATGAAAAATAGCCTAGAGATTCTATTCTGAGCAACACTTTATTTTGGATTGCTTAGGTTCTTTTTAAGGTACATTATCAAAAAGTATTGTTAGTATTTTACGGAAGACCATAAGACTAGTTGTATTAATAAATAGGGAGACTTTCACTGCAAAAAAGGATTCGATAGGCAACATTATGTGTTTCTCCAACAAACCTGGAGAAGGCTGGGTTTAAAAAAAATTGGTGAAGATGAATTTAGAAAGCTTGTTCTTAAGTTACACGATAAAAGAGATAAAAACGCAGAGCCCCAAACGCTGTGCCGATTATCTCTCAGAAGCACCCACCTCCAGCCAAAAGTACAATGATGAGACAGAGAGAAAATCGCCCTGAGAGCCCGGGCTAGGGGCCTGGTTAACCGGAAAACACAGCAGGACACGACTGGCTGTCATTCTGAACATTCTCAGATAACAAATGCACACAGGAGCCATCTAGCCTTTTTTTTTTGTTTTTTAAACCAGGGCACATTCAAGAAGGCAAAAGAGAATAACACCAAATAGCAAGAACTTACAAGACTTGTCAGGTAAATAACAACTGAGACTTTGAATCACAGATGCCGGCAGGAACAAAAAAAACCCAGAGAACGATACTATAGTCAGAACCAGCAACCCCCAAACAGCAAACAATCTCAGACACATATACTTTCTTCTTCATTCAAATTGTTAATTTGCCATTATTCACTTTTGCCATTTATCAAAATGCAACAATTTGGAAGAGAAACTTCCCAGATCAACAAGTCTTTCTCAATAGGGTTCTGCCAATTGTTTAGACACTTGCCCCGGGACTGCAGTCATTAAGGGTCGGAGTTGAAAGAGTGAGTTCACTGCAGCAGGAAATGTCGGGTGGCAGCTTTCACAGACACACCCCTCTGCCCCGATACTCCTGTTTCCCCGTTTAGCTTGCAGGACACAAGGGCCTTGCAGGGCATATATGCAGAGAAATAAACACCACACTTGAGGAAACAGAAGCCGAGAATGATCAAACATGTTGGTAATCTGATGTTTTGCCGCTAGATTATAGAAAAACAGTAAGTACTGAATTAAATTACTGAGGGCTGCATGGTAATGAAGCTTTTTGAAAAGCTCTGGGTTTCTGAAATGACAAATGTTTCAAATTCATGACAGATTCAATAACTTTGTTTTGTGCTGCATCAGTTAGGTTGCCTAGCACTGATATATTCTATAAATTAGGGGCTCAGGTTATTTGGAAAGGCAGTAAATGTCTAAGTAAGCTCCTGAAAACGATTTCTCCGAGGTGCTGAGAGTCAGGCATAGTGAATGAAGGGAGCAGTAGGAATGGTTAAGCTTTTAGAATTGGATAAAAAGGTCCAAGGAAGATGCTGGTGGGCAAACAAAATTGGGACAACATGGGACTAAGTTGTGGGGTCCTCCTGATGTTACTGGGGCACTTTGCTCCAGCCAGCGCAACACAGCAGGGGTCAGAGGACCTGTGCTTGTGAAGTCTGGATGAGCTTAAACGTAACGTTAGTATTACTTCCGTAATATTTCTTTCAAGTGTAAACTCCCCCTCAAAGCTTGGAGGGCTCGCCCGTGCCTGCATTCTTCTCAGCCGGGCAAGACCACACCGACCATCTGTGCCAGCCGAAGCTGCACTGCTGTTTACCATGACGGTTTGGTTGCACTTTCCCTTAAAAAGAGCCACTGAAAGGACCATTTATCTGCCTTGCTGCCTTCAACAATACTCCCTAACATTTCCCCCCTTGCACTTTTCATTTAAAGAGAGAAAGAAGGAAGGGCAGATTATTTGTCAATGAAGCAAGAGGCTAAACTGCAAATTAAATGTCCAATTCAGTACTAGATGTCTTTAAGTTTCAGCGAGCATGAAGGTCTTTGCACACACACGCCTATACGGAAACACGCGCACACACACACACAACACGGGCCACACACAACTGGGAATCAGAAGGTACTGATTATATGAATAAAAAGGCAGCCTAGGCATTGAAAAGAACAATCCACAGGCTTCTTGAAAATTTGTGCTTTGGAATTGAATTCAGCAGAGATGGGCAGAGTGTCCACACTCTTGACTGCAGGCCCGGGGCTCTGCCTGTCTCTATTTTCAATGCCTAATGGGTGGGAGATCTTGCCCCAGACATACCAGGCTCAGGGCTTTCATAAAGGCACGCATGCAGAGCGGGGATGGCCCGCCGGTGAGCTTTATGCATGTATGAGGCATTCTCAGTGGATGTGGGTCATGCTAGAAGATGTACACAGGAAGATTATTTGACTCTAATTCATGCCACTTGCTACAATGTGATAAAACATTTGACATGAGAGATAAGTTCCATTTTAATCTGAGAGAGAACAAGTGGGAATTAAAAAGTAAGAAGGGTGTTCTCAAAAGAAGGCGGTGAAGGAGAGAGAGGGGTGTGGAGCACAGAAAGGGGGTGGTTGGAAAAGAAGAAATAAAAGAAAAAGAAAAGGAAAAGGGAACCTTTTCAACACACTAGGAAAGCAAACGAGCTGGAAGACAAAGCATACAGAAGTCAGAAGCTGCAGAATCCAAAAGCCGTGCCAACAATGAGCTCACTTAGCGATGGAACAAAACACACACACACAAAACTCAGTGTAAATTGGTGAACACAATCACAGAAAAAATGTAGAAACAAGGATTTCATAGTAGACCAAAACATTAATGTTCAGGCTGGCACTGAATATATGGAAACCTGGACAGGAAGAGCTCACATTTCACGAGACAGAAGTGGTCTGCACAATCAGAGCCACATGGAGACAAGGACATCAGCTTCCATGCACTCTGGCCAGGTCTACACTGACAGATTCTGTGGGAACCTGATGCAAAATATCTGGCTACACTGGGCAACCTCACCTGCTTTGGCCTGAAAACAGGCAGGTAATTTGAGACCAAAGCAGATTCTTTTTCCCTTCTTTTTCTTTTTTGCCTCAGTGGCTTGCTTTGCAGTACAGATGAGTCACAGTGGAAATAACATTGCTTGAAAAATATTAACCCTTGGAAATCTGCATTATCTGAAGTTTGATCTGGGTCTGGTGGCTGGATGTACTCATTCTTGAATACCTACTTCATCTCCTAGGTTTTTGGGTGGTGGGTGGGTAGGGGACACCACAGATTAGACTGGCACTTGACCCACGAATTCTCCCACATAAGTGTTTGCCAAGACCCAGGGCTAAGGATTTTTGGTCTTGCAGAAACAAAATCATCTCCAAGTTGCTAAGAATGTGACACTGGGTGTACATCTACATGCCATAGCCGGTGCCAGGGAGGCACCGCCCCCTGGAGAGGGAGATGGCCTCAGCATCCCTGATGGAACATCTCCCCAAAGGGGGGCCAGATTGCAAGGAGGACCAGAACCAAGGTAGGTCTTTGCAGTTAGAGACAGCTGCCTCACAAGCTCTGTGCAGAATGTGCTGCTTGCCGAGAGGCTGTGTGCTATCCTGCATGTCACACAGACAGGGATGGAGACACTGCCACACCAGGGGTGGGTTTGAAACAGACACGACAGATAAGAGCCTAAGGCAGAGGGAGAGGAAAAGATTGTGCTTGAATCAGGACCAATCCATTTTCTCAAAATGTGACTTATCCTCCTGTCTCTTATTTTGTCACATTTTGGAGGGTCTCCTCCTCGGTTTTCAAGGAGGAGAAGGCATTTACTTACATCAAATAACCTTTCTATATACATCTCCTCATTGACCTTATCACGCAGGACATCCTGTGAGTGGCGGACGAAAGTCACGTAGGCGTCGGCCACATCCATTCCGGGTTTCTGCAAAGAAACGGCAAAACATGAAAATGGAATTTTCAGACAGCAACTCTTGAGTGATTACTCATTCCTCTGCACCTCACCCCCACCCCAGCTCCCCGACACCCTTGACTGCTTCTGTGGGGTCACCTCTAGCTATAGCACAGATCTCGATATCCTGGACTGATAGGAATTATGTTAGAACCCGCTGCGCCTTGCAGAAATCAAGCCTGGCTAAGAAGGGAGTTAGAATTGTGGTATTTTATAGATCTATTTTTTTAACCATTAATTTGTTTCTGGTAAATGTATCCAATGGATAAATCTTCACTGGATAACCCAGAGATACTCTCTGACTTTGCTGTGAAGTGAAACCCCCATTAAAGAACATACTCTGTTTTCCATGGTCTGTCCTCCTTTTTTCTTTACAAAATACTGAGGAAGTGCTGAAGACATATTTCAGTATGTGTGCCCTCCTACCCGCTTCCCATTTAACGAGTGTGTATGCTGAATATTTGCTAACCAGCTTACTGTGAGGTGATTTTCAACTATTTGCCTTTGTTTTCAGTACAGCCTTCGAGTCTAAGGATAGGGAGAGAGAAAGGCAGGGGGAGAGGGGAGGATTTGGTTTTAGATAAATTAGATTTTTCTGGAAAGGTAAGCAGGTGGTTCACCCAGAAGTTAGGAAGTGATTTATTGTGAAGAAATTAGGAAGAAAGAAACTCAGAATGTACACTGCTTGAGATGTAGAAATCAAAGTTATCTCCAAAGAAACCTATTAGAACCCTGTAATATAGGTCACGAGGAGAGCTGCCACAAACCCCTTAAATTTCCACAGCAGACATGTATGTTTGCTAATAACTAAAAAAGATTAGTTTTCATTACTGTGCTTTACCTTAGATCACAAAGTATCATTTCTCTACCAGACGTAACTGTCAGGCACTGCAAATTGAAGTTAGTTAACACTTCTGTGTAATTTCCAGGGTGAAAATGAGGAAGGTTTGGAAACAGTAGGACTGTATTTTTTTTTTTCCTGATACAAAGCAAACAATTATCAAGCAAAGGGCCAATGCTTGGCCCCTGGGATGCTAGTAACATTTCTTAACACCTGCTGAAACAATGACAAGGTATTAATTTGAAAAACAATGAGGACAACCCCAAGCCACAGTAGTCAAGCGTTACACTTTCAAGCAATTTTCAGCAAATGGATTGAATGGGTTTCATGATGGTCCTATAATTGTTGCAGTTCTATGATACGAAACAATAGCAGCTCTCCAATGAGATGTGAGTGTAAGCTATCAGTTCTCAACTGGCACCTCTCCCGACTCCCTTTGGCAGCTGCGTATCAAAGGACATGCTCAGTAGGGACGGAAGCTTATTATTGCTTTCACTGCTTCCCCGGGGAAACTTGGGGTTGATGTAGCTCTCTCCTAGGTACATGCAGCTGTACCTGGAGCTGTGATCCACGGCCAGCTTCCCTGAGCCCCTCAATAGCCAGGATGCTACCCTGACATAGAGGATGGCTCCTGCCACTCTTCCACCTCCTTTCACTGAGGCTTCCTGTGCTCAAAGGGGCATTTCATTTAGGTTTTTAAAACTTTGATTAAAAAAAAATTCAGTTTGGCTCATGTCACCCTTGTAGTTAAGAAACGCCATGGCTTTCCTCTTTATCTTATTATTTTTTCATAGCATTTGCCAAGAGCTGACATTGTGTTGTACACTTACTTGTTTCATTTTTATCTGTCTTCCTCCACTAGAACATAAGCTTCATAAAAAACCTTTGGCCTTTTTTCTACAGTGGACCTTGTTTACAGAATCATGTCTAGCACATAGTAAGTACTCAGTAAACATTTGCTGGTGAACCAATCCATGAATAAATGAGTAAATCCTCCTCTCACTTCCTTTTTAAAGTTCTTCAGCCCACTAGATGGATTTTTACTCTATCCTCCATGAATTGGAGCTTGTACAAACCATCCAGACCTCTCTGGTTCTCAGTGGTGCTATCTGTAAAATGGGATGGGTAATAGCTCCCCAACTTACCTGCAAGGATTATGAAAGACCATGTGCTCAAATAATGTTCATGAAAATGTCTTGAAAGTTGTAAATTGCAATACAAACATGAGTTACTATGGTGTTTTCTCCCACAATTTTACATCACATCATAACCTTAAATACCTTTAGAATCTACTTTAGATAAAGAAGAGAAAAAGGGTCTTAGTGGAGCCCTATATCAAGATAAAATCTGTAAAAAATGTGTACTTCCTCATAACAGTCCTCGGTCTCCCCCTCCCAACTAGCTTCCTTTTATACTAGCTTTGCATGGAATTCCAGGCTGTTTGCTTTCCATCCCTTGATGGGTCAGGAACAAAGAGGGAAACTGTTAGGTAGGCATGCTTTTTCTAAAAAAAAAAAAAAAAATTGTTGTTTTTGAGACAGGGTCTTGCTATGTAGTTTAGGCTGGGCTTGAACTCACTTACGTAGCCCAGGTTGACCTGAAACATACAGCAATCTTCCTGCCTCCACCTCCCAAGTGCTGGGATTACAGACATGTACCACCACGCTGGGCAGGTAGATACGCTGGTAAGAGAACACCCTCATTTTGCCTAGTGTCCCTGGCCTGGGGAGCAGGCTGCCAGACTGCGACACCAGACAGAGGGACTCAGTGCTGGGGCCTGGGGGTCCTGGAGCAGCCGCCCCTATACCTTGGAAGGCCCTGGGGGTGCGGGTTACTTTGCAGCCACTGGGGAAAGGCATGTCATAGCTGTGAGACTGAGCCATTGAGAAAAGATGAAATGACACAGTGTTTTAAAAAATGAGTAAAAAGGTAGGAAGGATATATCATGCATTTTGAGTAGATTTAAATCAAAACATCTAAAATAAAAACTATTGACAAACAAGCCAGGCTTGTTGTACTTGGCTGAACAACTGCTAGTACCTTAGCTTCCTGCCACATTGCTGCCCACACACAGTAGGTTTGCTTTTAGATGGTGGTTTTTAAATGTGTCTTTGACAGCTTGGTAGGGTATGACACACACTTTAGGAAACAGTTAAAGAAATATAAGTAAATTTCTGTGGAGTTAACACTACCCCATGTAGCCGATATAGTTTGTCAATAAACCACACTGCGGCATGGGAAAAATAAGACATTTTAATCTTAGCTTGTTCATACTAGGATACTTCTGAATTAGAAGAAAACAACTCAAATTTCAGTATTCCAAGCAAGCCTTAATTATATAAAGACATTCATAGAAATGGATTTCCAGGCCACACCCCAGAAGTACTGAACCAGAATCTCTGGAGACAAGGAGGTTTGGAAATCTCAAAATAAGCAAACAGTCGAGAATATGATCAAGTCTTGCTGCTGCACATTCTGGTTTGGGAGACGCCCACTGGTAAGGTGACAGTCTGTGGTGCAATGACCACATTCTTGCAAGCCAACAATGAGATAAAAAACCAAGTCCTGATTTACAGTGATTTCCAATTTCGATGGTGTAAAAACTCCTACCAGAGCTGATTTCGAGTTTCCAGAGAGCAGTGACAGGTTTGAAATGGAGTGAGACCAAACCGATGAACCCTGACTCTTTCCTCCCTACACGGGAGAACTTGAGCATGCTGCTCAACCTCTGTGCCTCAGTTTCCCTGGCTGTAAAACATGATGAAAATTAATATCCCCCTAATAGGACTATTTTTAGAAGTTATTTTAGAAGTAAATTATTTTTAGAAGTACATTATTATTTACTATACATAAATTATATACTATACATATAGTACAAATGTGTATCATGTGTCATTGTTTTCTATGAGTTATTTACTTACTAAAAGCCTTTATTATAATATTAGCTATAAAAGTACACATTAATCAACTTTAAGTTCAGCGTGGTGCTGAGCCATTAACAACTGAGGCAGTAATGAGTTTGATGTGCTAATCATATATTTTTAAACACCAGATGATCATTCAACTCTCAAAATAAAGACATGTGTCTCTGCATTAAAAATCATCCAATAGCATAGAAAGGTATTCAGAAACATTGCTTTAAATCTCAGCTATGCCAGTGACCAGCTGTGTGGTCCTGAGCAAGGGAACCTCTCTGTGTCTCAGGTTCCTCACCTTGAAAGTCTGGTGCTTGGAAAGATTACACGTAAACGGTTTAGAACAGTGCCCAGCACATAGGGAGGGCTTTATAAGGTTTGGGTGTAGGACATAGTCATTACAACTAGACTGCATATCTGCAGTGGAAAATGTACCACGTTTGGGGGCAAACTGCATTATATTTGCCTCTCTACGAGGTGGAAATTCTGTCAATTCTTTTTCTCTTCCTTTTTCATAGCCTAACAAGACTTCTACTATAGCAGGAATCTGTGAATGACTCCAGGTCATGGCACTCCCTTGTTGACCTAGAATCCATTTACCCTGTCTTTACAGTGAATATGAACCTGGCTTTCAGGAATCACTATGTTGACTCATAGGAAATTGCTGAGATTGGACTTTGTGGGACTTATTCAAAATTCCACTCACATGTAGTTCACCCTAATAATGTCTGCGGCTAACAGCAACAGCCAGATCAAATCTCTCCTTGTGTTCAGGGTGGGTCTACAGATCACCTGTCCCAATGAGATTTCCCCTCTGCTCCAAAGCCTATGGAAAACAGACTCTGACATCACATCTTTGTGTTGGGAGCTTAGACTTTCAATCTCTGGCTGCTGAAGGCCCGTGGAGAGCCACTGATGTCTGCAAATTCTTCAGGCTTCTGCCTTGGGTATTAAAGCACCACCACCATCACCATCACCGCCACCACATGCCCTCCTCTGCCAAAGAGTGTAGCGAGTGCCACATGTATAGTGCCATTTAAGTTGCACAGCTAGCCCATGAATTAAGCATCCCTATCTCCATTTTAAAGATGGAGAAACTGGGCCCTTGGAGAGAAAAAAGTTTATACTTTAGGGCTTGCAAAAGTAAATCGCTCAACCTTTCTCCTTACTCCAGTTCTGTGAGCTTTTCCTCTTGTCCATTCTTCTGCCTACATAAGGAATCTGAGGTCCCTCGATGAGAAGTATTATATAAATTCAAAGCATAATTATTGATTGCACATTCTTTCATTAAACAAACAAAATGTATGCTAATGGTAAATTCACTCCAATTTTCCATTTTGTCTTCCTTTGAGAAATAAGCCAATAAACCATTACATACTTAGCTTCCTGGGGAAATGAATTTAAATGTTAATATAAATCCTTTTAGAAAAAAAACAAATTTTAACAAATAAGTATTTGAACAAGGATGGTACTTAACCACGTTCAGAATGAGAAACGTTCAGTACAAGGCCCTTGGCAGCTGTTGAGATAAGCTCTCTAAATTTAATATTTTATAATAGACTCACACTTCTTTTGTTAGAAATAGAGAAACAGAATCATTTTCTTTTCCCCTTTATTGGAATATATTCAAATCTCTCCAATTTTATTTTGCTAATAGGCAGGAGAAAGTCTGTCTATAAATGTATCCTGGTTTATCACAGGTAATCCCACACTTTAGCATTCATGTGTAGTACTTAACCTCAATTTAAATGTAAATTTTGGGCAACTTCGAGGGCTTTATCTGTGAACTTTGAGGGCTCTCTTCATTAATGAGGCCTGCACTAATTATAAGCAGTTTTTGTAAGGTTTTCTTAAAACAACTGCAGCACTGACCCCAAAATGAACAAATTCAGAAATTATTTGTTTAAAAAAAGTCCTGTTGCTCTTGTGCAAATGTGCAGCTCCGTGCTTACTCCCAAGGCACCTCCAGGAGGGGAGGTGGCCCGAAGGAAAACAATGAGAGGGGCCGGCATCAAAGCGGCTGAGAGGGGAAGGGGAAGGGCCTTACTCAGTGACCCTCTCCTCCAAGGTGAAGGAAACCATGCCCTCTTTTCTGGAAAAAAGACCCTACTATGGGACAGCCTGAGTCTCTCTCTGATGATCGGAGTTAGGATTGTACAGTTCAGCAGCAATAAATGAAGACAGCACCATTAAAACTTCCATGAAAGTGCAATAGATAAATAAACACCAAAATCGAGCACAGTGACAAGCCCACAAACAGCAGCCTTCAAATACTCACAGGAACATCCACGTATTTGGACGCGGCCTTCACCTAAGGAGGGAAGGAGAGGGAGGAGGTGAGGTAGGCATTCATGTTTAACAGCTGAAACTCGATGTGGTATCCCCACCGAATGATATGCTGGCACACGGTGCTGACCAGGGAAAACAAAAAGGTACTGAAACACAAAATCTGTTTGCTATGTTTTTCAAGCCACAGCCACTGCTTTGGGGAAGAGAGAGAGGGAGAGAGGGAGCAGGTGTGAGAGTGAGTCAGCACATAATTCTGACGGATGCTATGGCCAGTACGGGCGGGCGGGCGCGGCATTTTCCTTTCTGCCTTGAACAAGAGGGAAGGGGCCTCTAGTCAAACCCAGACTGAGGAGCGGAGGGTTCACCAGTGCAGAGAAGCTGCTCTGACGGCAGCCCTTGCTGTCATTTGGGTCTTTGTGTAAGGAGGCCCAGGCTGTACCAATGGGCTTGGTCAGTTCTGCTTCTGCTAACTTGGGTCTTCCCGAGGAGGGAATGCGGCAGTAGGCATCCTCCACCCTTCAGGATGTGGTATCTGAGGCTGGCGACCAGAGCCCTGCAAACTCTCCCAAGGCTATTGTCTGGCCTCCTGATTTTAGGTGATAAAATCACCCCATGGGGAAGCTCAGGACATGGTCATAAAATTCATTTTCAGTTTTGTGGGGAGGAAGCATGGCACAGCGCGGTGTTTGAAGATGGAGTCTGAAGTCAGACCTGGGTTCAAATCCAGCTGTACCACTAACTGTGTGACCCTGAGCAGGCTACTTTGTCTCTCTGAGCCTCAGTGTCCAAATCTGCGAAATGGAAATACTCATACTGCCTATTTCTTCAGGTTGATAAATGGGTGAATGTATGTGGCACTCTGGGGTATGGTCAGCATGGAGCAGATGACAGCTAAGTATTTATAAACAAACCCGGGTGAGCATTGTGTGCTGTGGGTTCAAGGAAGAACACCTCAGAGGAAGTTAAAATTCTGTCTGTTTCTTTGAGGGTCAGGCCGCACACGCTCCTCTAGACACTAAGGAGTCTGTGTTTCAGGTCAGGAAGGGTTTCCTCCCTACTGGACCCACAGATGGCCGTACACACAGCAGTCAGGAGGTCTTCACACTGCAGGGTGCCTTCCTCTTGCCATCTGGCAGACAGCAATGTTAATGATCACAGTCTCCACTGCCACCAAGGGGCTCTGGGAAAAGTGCTCATGGGAATCACTTCCTCTATGCATCCTTCTCAGTGATCTTTTTCCAAATCCAACACCTAAGTGACAGCAGCCAATGAACCAAGAGAGCAGAGTGGGAAAAGCCCCAAATGTGATGAAGAATTCTGTAAGTGCCTGAATTATTTGACCCAGGGGAGATGGCATCCAGTTCTTTAGCCTGGTTCTTAGATTTCGAGGAGGGTGGCAGAACTGTGTGTTTTGCAGGGTTGGCAGTTGGTGAGAAGACAGCTGAAGAAGTGCCCAGTGAACTCGGAAGGGGGCGAGGCACGATTCATTAGTGATTGCGAGGGCAGTGCTTTCTTTCTTCTCTAATCTTTGTCATCGTCCAAGATGACTGCTCTGTTCCCCTCCTACAGTCTTGGAGAACCTTAGCCCATTGGCTTGGCAGCATGGATTGCAGTGGCCATCTCTGCCCATTTGTGTAAAGTCTGCCTCCTACAAAAGCTCGCAAGAGCAAAGGCCACACCTTCCTTCTCCCAGCTGTCTCCCCACTGACTCATTTGATACCTGCCTTAGAGCTAACTCAGGAAAGACCTGTGGAGGAGGGAAGGAGAGAGCTGGTGGGCAGCACTGGCTTCAGGGTTGTTGTGCAGTAAGCAGAGGAAAGACCACATCGAGAAGCCAGCGCACTGGTCCATCTGAGAGCCACTATCTTTACATACAAAGCTGACAACCTGTAAGGGCTTGGGGAGAAGGAAACCATTTGGGGCCCTTAAGGGGCTATAAGGAAGGCTTTCCAGATTTTGCACAATCACCATTTCTACTAAAAAATTCCTAAGCCCCACATCTTTCCTTGACATTCTTGTTCCAAAATTTAGTTCAGGCTAAATGACCGCTTACCTTTCTTTTTTCAAGTCTCTCCAACATACAACACCAATTTGATGATGTTTTCACTTTGCCAAACACTTTCACCAACAGTTCCTGCTTTGAGCCATCCTGTGACATGGGGGCTACTAACCATGCCCACTTATATGGAGAAAATATAAATCCTAGAATCTAAGGAATTTATTTGCTGAGGTTCTCAGTCAGTAGGCAGGGAAGCCAGGACTTATGTGTGGTTTTCTGAGCCCAAATTCCTTCCTTGCAACTCCCGGTCTTCACAATACTGGTGGGGAAGCTCAAGGCGTCCAAGCACCCGTGCCCCAAGTGGTGCCGCAAGGGCACTGTCCTCAGCTAGACGTTGTCTCCTTTGCTCTGTGCGGGTGATGACAGCTGGTATGAGTTTTGCTACAGCTGAAATGATCAACCTTTAAACACGCCCACTCTCCATGTACCACATCATGCGGTTCCAACGCAGAGAATGACACCAGTCAAACTCTGTTTCTTTCCAGGCAGTTGGTGCAGATGAGGCAATCTCATATCATGAATGAAAACCGTGTTCTCTTCTGCATGCACAGCCTCCAGCCTCACAGACTTGTTCTTTCATCTTGTAACTTGTGGCTTGCATTTCATCTGCTCGATCTCCTGATAGCTCTGGGTAAATTGTGATCCTGTTATTATTTAGAACAAAGTGCAGTACCATTGTTCATCTTGACCATTGCAACTTTAAGATGTTACTGATGAGGATGACGCGGAGTCCAGAAGTGTATGCTACCAAGAAAGTGAAGGGAGGGCACCTTGCCTTGGAAAAGGAAGAGCTAGTGGCAGGGCAGCCATAATCTTCATGGAGTTCACCAAAGTGCTTCAGTGTAGGAGTGAGCTTGGTCGTGGTTGTTCCACAGTACAGAATCAGGATGAAAGAGTGAAATGACAGGACCTCGAACTGGATGTGAATGCCATTAGGGTCTGGCCATGGCTGATGGCAGAGCCCCCCCATGTGCTAGAGAAGCCCCAGCTTGAGTGGTGAAGGATCCTGTGCATTTGTTTCTTTACCTGGGTGAGAGGCTACCTCTCAGGCTGCCTCCTGTTCTCTGATTCTGGCCTTCTTGTGAGAAAGTGGTCATCAGTCTGATGTTTTCTAAGGGAGGCAGGCTGTGATAGAGCAGTGTGGGAGACAGCCAAAACCAGGCACTAAGCTTCGATCCCTAGGACCCTCTCCTGCACAATGGTAGCAGCACTGCCCTTAAACATCACTTTTGCTTTAATTATGCATAGGAATATGTCTTTTTCGCCAGCTGCAATTTAAGAACAATATCCAGATCCTCCCAACCCACTTGGGCTTTGGAAGTACCACCAGAAAATGAGTATGCAACAGGCACTATGTCCAGTTCAAATAAGTGACAGCCCTCCTGACCTCCACAAGGCTATGGTCTGTGACATGTAGACATGCTTCTGATGAATAAAACACAAAACTCTCTTTAAAAGTAGTCTCTCTTTTACAGTAATTTTTGTCTATGTGTAAGTTTTCATGAGTGGTTGTCAAAAGTGTGTGTGTGTGTGTGTGTGTGTGTGTGTATGTATGTATGTAATTTTCTTTCTTTTGTGGTTTGAATTTAAAAAGAAATCCATCCATGAAGTAGCTAAGAGATAGGGTCAGGATTGGCTTGGTTGGAAGTCTGGCTTTACCATTTTCTAGCTGGGTGACTTTCTGAGCAAGTTCTTTAATTTCTGTAAATGAGGTGATAGATAATAATATTACTTGAAGGGATACTGGGAGAAGTGAGTGAGGTGATCAAACTCAGTGTGTGCCCCAGGGCCAAGCAGTACTACATGTAGCCATTCTTATCCCAGCTGCTGGAAGTTTTGGCTTGCGGGTGCAGGGAAAGCACATTTCCCCACCCTAATGGCGGCAGTTAGGTTCACTCTGTGCCTCTAGCCCATGGTCACTTTCTTGCTATGGAAAGGATGCTGGAACATCCCCAGGTCACTAGCAGGTGTCTGAGTGGATTCTCAGGTTGGGGTGCTCTCTGTCTTTTCTGTGACACCCCATGCTCCAGAGAACATGCCCTCAAAACATGCAGGTGGAAGGCAGAGACCTGTTCTCCTCCTGCAGCATGGCCGAGTGTGGGCATGCTAATAAGAGCCCACTTCTCCAGACCCACCCCAGCAATCATGGTCAGGAGCATGAGCCATCCTTGCTATAACTATGCCACCTACCAGGGCACAGTAGACAAGAGCAAGGGCTAGGGCTACCTGGTCTCCTTTCTAAGCAGGGACTGAGCTGCCCTCAAAAAGAGACAAAACCATGACTTTAGTTGGGCTGTTTCCTGGGACCCTTTGCTTTCCCACTGCCCTCTTCAGTGAGACAAAGAACACCCCTTCTCTAGCAGCATTGCTTAAGCCTTGCGGCCCAGCCTGCCAGAAGGAGCCAGTTCTGCAGAGGGACAGCAGTGGAGGCATAAATCAAGAGAGGCTGATGCAGTGGGGATGAAGTTAGGAAGAGGAGCCATCAGCGAGCACCACGTTCATGTTCCCACACCCCTGGGACAAAGGACACTTACTATACACAGTGCCACCCTAGGGGCTGGAGGATGCTGGCCCTGGCTCCCTGCCTCCTGGTGCACTTTGATGATATCTAAATGCACAAGCCCTCCAAACATTTCACAAATCAGGTCCATTCAGGGACAGTAACCTTTTCTGTGTGTTTGCTACTCATCAGGCAACGAGTTAGGAACATTGCATATTATATGTAGCCCTCACAATAGCCTTTTGCAGCCAATCCTATTGGTGCTCCCAGCTGAAGAGACCCAGGCTGAGAGATGAAGCAATGTGGCTTGAAATCACATAAGAAATAAGCAACAACATTGGGCCTCCTACATCCTAAGCAGCCTATTATTTAGTTTGAAAAATATCTAGCCAACCGCTTTCATTGCTTAGTCATACTTACGAGAGAAAGAGAGAGGGACAGAGAGAGAGAGAGAGAGAGAGAGAGAGAGAGAGAGAACCTAAAATGGCTTCTCCAGGAAAAATGCATGAGGGATTTGAATAATTATCTAACCCAAGTCAGGGCAGAAGGTCCAAAATGGATTCTGCGGCCCGAATGTCTCAGCTAATTACCTCGCCCCTCCACCTGACTTAGTGAGTGTAGACAGGCTTAATGGTTTCTCTATTGAGCTTTTCCATTATTTTTCAGGTGCCCAAGGTAATCTTTTCATTGAACATTCACCATTCTGGGATTCTCACAATGCTGATGACTAAGGGATTTTCTTCTACTTGGTCCTAATAAGGGGACCTGAGTTAATCATTGTGTAGCTTTGATAGGGAACGCGGCAGGGGCTTAAACCACTTCTCCTGCTTCATTAGGGGAAAAAGCAACCCAGGTGCAGACCACGAGGACCTCAGGGTTTGATACTATTAAATCAATGCACAGACAAAAAAAAAGTGGATTAGCTTCTTTTTGCAACCAGAAGTCTGGTGGGTACGACTCAGAGGTGGAAGAAAAGAGAAGTCTGAACAGATACCACTGCATTAGCTACTGCCAGAGCTTTCCTTTCACCCCATGGTCTCTTAAAAAAATCAAGGAAATGATTTATTCTCTGCATGAGCTGACTCCACCCATGACTGTTTGACTTCATAAGAGCTTTGAGTTGATTTCTCTGCCTTTGCCTGCAAATTGCTGACCACACCACCATCTTAAAGGGCTAACAACATTTGCTTCAGCATTTGACCTTTGAAATATCTGCCACAGGGCTAATGATGTTATTTTGCTTATTCACTAACTAAGGCAGTCTTAGAGATATGAATTTTATTTTAAGAGTCAAGGCATTTCATTATGCAAAACTGTTACTCACAACCATCCCTAAAATAATTTTATCTCTTGTTTGTTCAAAGTTTTCATCTATTGCTGTCCTCATATCTAGAATACAGGTTCTATACTGAATAAGCCCCTTCCTTCTCAGTGTCTACACCACCAGGCATACAGAAGTAGCTCGACAAAAATATGTATTGGCTGAACGGACTTTGGGGAACAGTGCTCTTTACTCACTATGTGGAGTGCAGGTCTCTGGAGTTGATGTTCTAACTAGCACTCTGAAAGGACACTAAAGAGAAGTGCAAATAGGCATTATTGATTCAGAAGTAATTGGTATTTGTTGGTTCTATGAGAATAGTGTCAATGTGTCTTGCTCATGTGCTCTAAATAGTACCAGGTAGCAGGAAAGAGCCTGGGTTCTGGAGGTAGATACCCGGGTCTTATTTGACCAGTTAGGTTTCAGGCTGTGAACTGGGCTGTTTGTCAGTAGGTGCCTATGGTTTCTTCTCATGGTTAGACTGCTTCAGGTGACATCATGCTACAGTGAGAAGCCTGGCCATCTTCCTTTTCACTGGTGTCTTATAAACTGTGGTCTTGACCTCTCTCATTCTATTTCTCCCTAGCTCCTCACATATTACTTTGTAGAAGGAGATCCCTGGAGACCATTGTGGCTCCAGAAAGTTCCCTGTGTTGAATGTAGATGCAAGCCCATGCACACCATGCATGGTGTGACAACATGCTTTCCACAATGGCTGCTACCAACTCTTTTTCTCCTGGCATGGGCGTACCACTCCCTCAAGTCAGAGCTGGTGTGCAACTGCTTTGACCAGTGGAGTACGATGGAGGTGATACCATGTAATTCTGAGTCTAGTCTCAAATAGGAAGTTTCTGCTTTTTCATTCTCAAAAGCCAGCTGCCACCTGGTGTGACTATGGCAAGGCTACTATGCTGTAAGAGAGCCAAGCCTTATGAAGAAGCCCAGTAAGATGAGACCCTCT
Source organism: Dinomys branickii (assembly GCA_004027595.1). Classification (NCBI taxonomy): domain Eukaryota; kingdom Metazoa; phylum Chordata; class Mammalia; order Rodentia; family Dinomyidae; genus Dinomys; species Dinomys branickii. Next base: position 130,020 of record PVLD010000740.1, on the reverse strand, counting down.
AAGATGAGACCCTCTCAGAGAAAATAAAACCACATGAAGAAACACCAAGTTATCAGCTATCTACCTGCCAAACACAGCCAGTAAGTGACCCCAATGAATGCAACATGGACCCAAAGAATTTCCTGCCCTAGTTGTTTTCAAATTGCTGACCTACAACATTGGGAGCAAATTTCAATAACTGAGCACTACTTAGGATAGTTTTCTATGCAGCAATCAAGAACTGAGACACTGAATAAACTGTCACCATGTCTCATATTTATGAGGCAGCTTTACCCATTGCATCTATTCCCCTGCAGCTCTGTGGGATGGCTGAGAATGGCCTAAGACAGGGTTTGGGTATTTCTGTGTCTCCTGTTCAGAGAACATTCACCTGATACTTAATGGGATTTATTGTGCACATATATAGGATATTCTTTTTTTTTTTTTTTTTTTTTTTTGCGGTACTGGGGATCGAACTCAGGACCCCGCGCTTGCTAGGCAAGCGCTTATTCCACTGAGCTATATCCCCAGCCCTGTGCACATATATAGGAGATGTGATCACAAAATTCAGCACATGTTTAGGTTAAAAACTTGTATTACAGTGAAAGACACATTACCATTAATCTCCCTCAAGAATACTCCCTATATCTGCATTCACTCCCTCATTCTTGCCACTTTCCGAAGCAGTTATGGAAGTCCTGCTTTGCCAGTATCTTTAGTCACACTGTCATGCCGGCCTCAGTGTCCTGAATTAATTAAAAATGCTTACCTTTTATGGTCATTTTGACTTTGAGGAAGAGCCAGAAGTTGTACAGTGCTAGATCTGGTGAATGGATGAGAACACAGTGTGATGTTCTGATGCACCTGCCTTTCCATGGGCTGACATTTGGCAGTAGCATTCACCACACTGTTAATCATACCTCCTAAGACATCCACAAGAAAGACTTCTCCAACTGCATCAGAAAGTAGCAAGAGTGAGAGGCCTGGTGAGGCCCTGGGAGGGGAGAGACCCTGCCCACCACCCCTCCACCACTGCCATTGCAGGAGCTCTTGTCCAGAAGAACCCAAGTGCTTGCCCCATCCCCCTGTATCATGGGATGGGTAGCCAACATGGGAAGTGTCTGGGACACGGCAACCAGTTCCTCAGGAGGAACCCAGGGTAAATGCACTCTAACAATGGGAAACACTTTGCATACAAACGTTACCATTGGTTCTGTTATATAACTATTGACTTTGTTCCTATGGACTAAAGTACAAAACTAATAGTTACCACTGTTTGTCAGTATCTAAATTGTGCTTGCTGCTATCATTATTGCTAGTTCTATTACTGTAGCTCTAATATCTCTTATAATCAGTTGTCCTCCTTTGTGTAGCAATATTGGGAAACTCTGGGGTAATAACCTCACCAAAAGATTGGGAACAGCACCAAACAAAAACCAACATTCCACTCTCAATTAATTGGGAAGGTAGGCTCTTGAGACAGACACAAAGCAAGAATTTTCTGCACAAAGAAGATATCCCTGAAGAACAGACTTTTCAAGAGAGGTTGAAACTACTAATATAGCTACTTATTACCAAAACTCATAAGGATCATCACAGAAAACAAAATAGAAATTTTTTTGACATAGAAAATGTCAATACAAAGGACCAAAATGCAACCTCAGACCTCCAGACTATCCAGAACAAATCCAGGAGACATCAACATAGAAGAAATTGGAAGTAACACACTTGAAATTTCTGAAATGATAGCAAGTAAGAAACAACTCCAGAAGGCTATAGAAGAAATAAGATCAGAAATAATCTCTCAGGTAAAAAAAGAAATGACAACCATAATGAAAGAATTGCTCAGCATATCTAAAGGAGATATAGATTAAAAAAATAGAGGAGCATAAGAAAATGTGGAAAACTTGAGTGAATAATGTAAGAATTACAATGCCTGAAACAGATTCAAAGAGACATCCAGGAAATTAAAAATTCTATTGAAAGCTGGCAAAACCACTTGAATGAAACTGAAGATAACTTTTCAAACGTTGAAGACGCAGTTCAGCTAGCAATCATTAAAGGGAAGATCTCTTAAAAATAACAAGGAACCAGGGAACCAGGAAATAACAATTCAACAGCTGCAAGATGATGTAAAGAAAAGCAATATAAGGCTGATAGGTGTAAACAAAAGTGCAGGAGTGACATAAATGACATAAATGACATAAATGACATAAAAAGGCCATTTGCACAAATAACAGCAGAAAATTTCCCAAACATGGGAAAAGAATGTGACATACAGTGAGGCATATAAAACTCTAATTAGCCATAACCAAAATAAATCTACACCCAGACATATAATAAAGATTCCACAAATTCAGCACAAGAACAGACTATTAAAAGCTGTTAGAGAAAAAACCCACATCATCTGTAAAGGAAAGCCCATCAGAATCATGGCAGGCTTCTTAATACAAACTATCAAGTCAAGAAGAGCTTGGAGTGAAGTATTTCAGGTCCTGAAAGGAAACAACTTCCAACTAAGCTTGATACACCCTGCCAAATTATCTTTCAAAATTAATGAAGGAATGGGATACTTCCATGACAAAGAACAACTGAAGAAATTCATGGCCATCTAATGAACCCTACAAAGAATACTGAAAGATATTCTAGAAAGAGCTAAAAATGACCACAATTCCAAGAACAACAGAAAAAGAACACCAAGCAGGGCAAGCAATTAAACAGAGGGGAAAAGTAGGGAACCAACAGTAGGAAAATAACACAACAATGATAAACCAATACATATCAGTTATAACCATTAATGTAAATTACCTCAATTCACCAATTAAAAGAAACAGACTGACAAAGTAGATCAAGAAACAAAATCCAACAGTATTCTGTATGCAAGAAACACGTAAATCAAAGTACGGAAAACAATACTCCGTGAAACAGGAACCCAGAAAAAATCAGGGGTAGTTATTCTGTTTGTAGACAATATGAACTTCAAACCAAGAATGATCAAAAGAGAAAATGGTGACTACCGACTTGTAGGGGAAAACTGCAAGAGGAAGAGATAATAATCATATTTATACATGAACCAAATATGGGAGCACCCAACTATATAAGATAGACATGAAGAATCAAATAAGCAACTCCACAATTTTAATGGGGGGACCTTAACACGACATTGTTACAAAGCAATAAATCAACTAGAAAAAATCAGCAAAGAAATAACAGAACGGAACCAACCTTGTGAACAAATGGACTTTGTAGACCTTTATTGAGTGCTCCATTCAATGACATCAGAATACACATTCTTCTCAGCTGCACATGAATTAACCTCTAAAACAGACCACATACTAGCCCATAAAACATGATTAAGTATATGCAAAGGAATTAAAGTTATTCCATTCATATTATCTGATTACAATGCAATGAAATTGCAATTTATTGACAAAAGAAATCACAAAGACTACATACACACATGGAAATTAAATAACACCCTCCTGAAAATACAATGGATCATGCATGAAATCTAAGAAGAAATTAAACAATACCTACAATCGAACAAAAATGCAGATAAACTTACCAGAACCTATGGGACTCAATGAAAGCAGTCCTCAGGAGGAAATTTATAGCAATGAATTCTTACATCAGGAAAACAGAATGAGAACAGATAAACAACTTAATGCTGAACTTCAAGCTTCTAGAAAAAGAAAAGCAAGTCAAGCCCAAAGCCCAAAGAAGGAAGGAAATTACAAAGTTCAGAGCAGAAATTAGTGCAAAGAATTAATGAACTGAAGAGTTTGTTCTTTGAAAGAATAAATAGAATTGGTAAACCCCTAGCCAACTTTATGAAAAAAGGAAAGAACAAACTCAAATTCATGCGTAAGGAATGAAAAGGGTGAAATCACTACAGATTTTATGCAAATTCTCAAGATGATCAATACCTACTTTGACCTCATATAGGATGGAAGCACAGAAGAAATGGACATATTCCTAGAAACATGGATACCAAAGCTGATTTGAGAAGATATAAAAATTCTTAATAACCCAATATCAGCCAAAAAATTGAAAGTATAACTGAAAAACTTACCAGTAAAGAAAAGCCCAGATCCAGATGGATTCACAGCTGAATCCTACAAGGAATTCAAAGATTAACACTAATACTCCTCAAACTCTTTAATGAAATTGGAAGGGAAGCAATTCTCTCTAACTCATTCTTGGAGGTAAATATTACCCTGATACCAAAACCAGAGAAAGACCCAACCAAAAAAGAAAATTATAGGCCAGTCTCCTTAATGAACATAAACGCAAAAATCTTCAGTGAGATACTAGCAAACAGAATGCAGCAAATCATCAAGAAGATTATACACCATGACCAAGTGGGATTCATCCCAGGAATGCAGGGATCATTCAATATAAGCAAATCAATAAATGTAAGACACCATATCAATACGGTCAAAGAGAAAAATCACATGATCATCTCAATAGATGCAGAAAAAGCTTTTGATGAAGTCCAACACTCATTCATGATAAAAACCCTACAGAAAATAGGAGTAGATGGTCTTCATTTACCTCAATCTGATAAAAATGATCAATGACAAACCAGCAGCCAACATCATACTAAACGGACAAAAACGGAAAGCTTTCACTTTAAAATCAGGAAAAAGATAAGGATCTCCACTGTCACCACTCCTATTCAGTATAGAGCTGGAAACATTAGCCAGAACAAATAGACAATAGAGAGAAATAAAAGGAATAAGGACAGGAAAAGAAGTGTAATTATCATTATTTGCAGATGACATGATACTCTATGTAGAAGACTCCAAAAAGTCCACCAAAAGACTTCAGGATTCAATAACCAAATCCAGTAGTATAGTGTTATACAAAGTCAACACTCACAAATCAATAGCATTCCTGTACACAAACAGCAAATTCACTGAGAGACAAATTAAGGAAACCACACCCTTCACAATAGCATCTGAAAATATGAAATACTTAGGAATTAATCTAACAAAGGAAGTAAAAGATGAAATTTACAGTGAAATTTATAGTGCTCTGAAAAAAAGAGATAAAGGAGTACTTCAGGAAATGGAAAGATATTCCTTTCTCATGAATAGGAAGAACCAACATTGTGAAATTGGCTATACTCCCCAAATTTTTATATAGATTTAATGCAATCCCAATCAAAATACTGTTAGCATACCTCACAGATCTGGAGAAAACATTCCTGAAATTCATCTGGAATCAGAAGAGACCTAGAATAGCAAAACAATCCTTGGCAACAAAGGCAAGACAGGAGGCATCACAATCTCTAAGTTGAAATTATACTGCAAAGCTACTGTGGTAAAATCAGCATGGTACTGCCAAAAAAATAGACCTGAGGATCAATGGAACAGACTAGAAGATGTAGACACAACTACAAACACATTGAGCCACCTTATCTTTGACAAAAGGAGACAAACATTCACTAGACAAAAGATAGCCTCTTTAATAAATAGTGTTGGAAAAACTGGCCCTCCACATGCTGAAGACTAAAATTAGACCCATGTCTATCACCATGCACTAAACTACAGTCAAAATGGATCAAAGATCTAAATACTAAAATAGAAACACTAAATCTACTGGAAGAGAAAGTAGGTAGAAATCTTGAAGACATAGGGGCAGGCAGACAGTTCATGAACAAAAGCCAAACTGCACGAAAAATACTTCAAGAATCAGTAAGTGGGATCTCATTAAAAAGTTTTTGCACATCAAAAGAAATCACCAACAGAGTAAAGAGAAAACCTATGAATTGAGAAAAAATTTTAGCCAATTGTCCCTCAGACAAAAGACTTCTATCTAGTAAATATAAAGAATTAAAAAATCTCAGGCCCCCAAAATTCAAAGATGCAATCCAACAATGGGCACCTGAAATGAAAACACAATTCTCAGATAAAGATATACAAATGGCAAATAAATACATGAAAAAATGTTCAACATCTTTGGTCATCTGAGAAATGCAAATTCAAACAACACTGAGATTCCATCTCAACCCAGAAAGAATGGTTACCATCAAGAAATCAACCTATAATAAATGCTGGTGAGGCTGTGGGGTAAAAGGAACCCTTCTGCACTGTTGGTGGGAGCATAGAATGGTGCATCTACTGTGGAAATCAGTGTGAAGATTCCTCAAAAAACTATGATTAGAGGTCCCATTTGACCCAACTATTCCTCTTCTGGATATTTTCCCAGAAAAGCTGAAACCATCATACCTCAGTGATATATGTGCACCTATGTATATAGCAGTGCAATTTGTCATAGTTAAATCTTAGAAACAACCTAAATACCCATCAACCACGGAATGGATAAAAAGGATGTGGTATTTTTAATACAATGGAATATTACTCAGCTGTAAAGGAAGATAAACTCGAGGCTTTTATAGGTAAATGGATGCAACTTGAGTTCATACTCATAAATGAAATAAATCAGATTTGCATGTATAAACATCATATTGTCTTCATAGTGTAAGAAACTGAAAGAGGAAATAAGATACAAAAGGTACAATAGATACTGTGAAAGAGAAAGAAACTGGTCAGAAAGGAAAGAATAACTGGGATAGGGGAAAGGAGAAAAAAAGGAAAGAATACATATAAACAAGATAGCTAGATAATTGTACTAGTAATTTCTATTAGTTCACTGAAAGGAACAGATAGTGTCTATATTGTTTGATCAGTCTTACATGCCTACATCTGGTAATCTGAGCAACTACTTTGAAGATAACAATATGCAATATAACAACCATTGTTAATTTCCTATCAATCTTGTTTTGAAATTTCGCATCATTTTTATTGTTTTTTATATTATTGTCTTTAAAATAAAGAGAGAAAGTGGCAAGAGTGATGGGGTTTGTCCAAAGTGTAAAGCAGTGTTCTGAGGGCGATGGATGTGACAGTGTATCTTTTCCCATAATACATATTTTTATTTTGACACACATTTTTTGATCAGCCCTTGCTACATATAGGGCACAATTCCAGGTACCTTATACTAGATCAATCAATCACAGATGAAGGGACTGAATCCCAGAGAAGTTAAGTGGATGAATGGTTAAAAAAGTAGTAGAACTGGAGTACAAGCTCAGATCTCATTATAAAGTATACTTCTCTGGTTAATGATGTTGGGAAAAATTATTCAATCTTCTACAGCTTCTATAATCCCACCTGCAAAATGAAGATAAATATCTTCTTTGGGGAGTTCTTGTGTGACTTAGCAGGTTGACATCATATAAAGTGTTTAGTAGCACGGTGCCTGGCACACAGTAAGCTCTCAATGAGCACTGGCCAATATATCTCACTAGTGCTTAATTCACTTATGGTTAGCTGGGAATTGACTGCACCAAACTCACCGTCGCCATTTGACAGACTATCATAGGGTTGGCAATTATGGCCAATGGGGCAACTCTATCTGCTACCTGTTTTTGTATGGTGTATGGACTAACAATTGTTTCCATATTTTTGACCATATTTTAGAAAACAAAAAAGGTAATCCTGACAAGGTAAAAATGACATGAAATTGGCATTTAGTGTCCAAGAATGAAGTTTTGCTGGAGCACAGCCACGTTCTCTTATTTGCATGTCTATGGTCGCCTGTACTACAATGGCAGAGTTGAGTTACTGTGAAAGAGATCACGTGGTGCATAAAGCCAAAAATATTCACTATCTGGCTCTTTAGAGAGGATGTTTTCTAATGGATTATGACAGGAGTGGGACGCTATGTGATACGGGGGAAAATCAGGAAATATGAATTTCTAATCCTAGTTTGATCATTAAGTACTCGGTTGGCTTTGGTTTGTTGCTTGCCCTGTTGGCTTCATTTCCTTATGTAGTAAAATGAGGACCAGGTTGATTGTTTTCTCTGTTACATTCCTTCCAGATTTAGAAAATGTCTATGACTCTCAGACCATGTATGAGGCAGGTCTTGGGAAGAATGTGAGACAGGAAATATTTTCTGAACCTTGAAAAGGTTACCAATTCTGTCATAGTGAAACAAAAGTCCATTAATGGTTTAATAAGAGCTCAGCAAATAAGGCTGCAGGACAAACTGTAGTAACAGGGAAAAGGAAAACATTAGAGATAAATGCAGACTGTTCGTTCCGGTAACAGACAATGCAGGAGCAGCCAGCAGGGAGACTTGGCAGAGCATGAAAGGATGAGAAGGAGGCAGCATGGGTGCCGCTTCCCCGTGCCAGGCCTGGTTTGAGGTGTTTCTTGGGAGCCACATCATTACTTGGGAGACTCCTCATCTGAACATCTTTGGTCATTGTGGGAACTAATGAAGATGTCCTACAGGACATAATGAAGGGTCACAACAAACTCCAGCACATGGTGCCTGTTCTCCCACTGCTGGAGTCACTGGGGAGAAGGAACAGCCTTTCTACAACTGGGCAGTGAGTTCCTTTGCCAGTTTCTCCTGAGTCTACATCTACCTGTAGCCCTCCTCTGCCTCCAGTTTTCATGTTCTTTCTTGGCAGAGGGAAATGGAAGGGGCAGGGTTGACAGCTCCTTGTGCCAAGTCCTGATGATAAGCCCTGTTCAGCCAATAACAGTAGAGAAGCTGTGAAGGTTGGATGTATCTGAGAAGGGATGTGTGGGTCTCTAATAGAGATTAGAGGTAGTGCAGGGGGCCAGGTATATAGCTCAGCAGCATAGTGCCTGCCTGATAAGTGCAAGGTCCTGAGTTCGACTCCCAGTACCAAAACAAAACAAAACAAAGAAAACAAAACAAAAAACCAGCAGAGGTAGTTCAGGGAAATGGTTACAGGTACAGACACTAGATTTGGATTCATAGGGCCAAATTTGAGCTCTACCAATCTTTAGACGGGCTGTGTTCGCATCCCATGATTCATTTTCCTCTTCTGTAAAATGGGGATGGTAGAATTCTCTGAAAAACTGTTGACTTATTAACTGAGTTCTTAAATCAGTGTTGGGACACAATACATCAGCTATTATTATCATTTCTGCTTGGAAGAGCAATTGCTACTACACCTAATTGGACCTGTATACTAAGTCTGCTCTAACCTTAACTATCTAACCACTACATGTGGGTACTTAAATTTAAATGAATTAAAAAGTACAATTAAGAATTCAGTTGTTTTGTGCACTAGCCACATTTCAAGTGCTTGAAGGCTGCAGGTAGCTAGTGGCTGCCATTCTGGACAGCTCAGGCATAGAATGTTTCCATTACTACAGAAAGTTCTGTTTTGCAGTGCTGGTCTAGATACGTTCATAAATAGTTTTTACATTTATAAATAAGAATGAAGAAGTCTGTCATTCAGATCCATGTCAGATCATGGAATTAACTGAAGGAGGCAGCAAGAGAAGGAAAAAGGCAGGGGGTCAGTAATCTCATCATGTGGGTGCAATAGCAGATAAAGGTCAGCAAATATAAAGTTATGAAGGTACCAAGGGGTGCAGCTAACAGCAGTGGAGCAGGGGAGAAGGCGGAGATGGAGAGGTGAGCCAGAGCTCTGTCTCCGGCAGGAAGCAAATGATCTCCAAGGTTGGCGCATGGAGAGAAGGAGAGAGAGAGGAGACAGAGACACAGTCACAGAAGAAAATGCCTAGGGCTCTCCGGGTCAGATGAAATGGCTTAAGGGTTCCTCGCAGTGAGAAAGTTTTTGGGGAGGAAGGGATAGGTCAGAGGAATGCTGCTTTCTTAAAAAATTATGAATGTTTTTGAACTATTTCTCTTTTTTGCCCATGTGCTTATATTAATCATGATGAATTTTTGCAAAAAGGACAAAGCAAGTGGTAGAATTTTCACATGCTAGCGCAGAAAAGTATTTTGTGGGAAGAACATATCTTCTTCCAGGGTCACTTTGTGCAGGGCTCCAGTTGATGGAATCCTAGTTTACAGATCTGTCCTCTGCAAAGGCAATGGCAGAACCTGACAACCTCCTCCCCGATCTGGATGCTCTACATGCTTCTTGGGAAGAGGAATAAATTCTAAGTGCCAGCCCAGGGACCGACTGCTTGGGTGAGACAGAATGTACAAGTGGGCGGGATGTACTGGGACTGTGTGTGCGGGTGAGCAGTTGAGCAAACCTCAGGGGCTCCTGCTGGGGGCAAGTGACGGCTGCCGTGAAAGTCGCTCGCAATGCCGCCTGAGGATGGCAGTAAGACCACAACCCTTGCAGGACGTCTAGAATCACTGCATGATGGAGTCCCAGAGCCCTGCTACCTGGGGGGGGGGGGGGCTGAAATGTCTTCCCTGCTGGCAACAGATCAAGAGCACACTGTGCCAGTTATGACGTGCTCTGCCCACGGGATCATGAAGTTGCCCATTCCGTGAATGGGCAAAACTTAGTGCTACGAGAGGGAAGGAGCTCTGGGGTGGACGGCGATGGCTGCTCCCCAACATTATGAATATACTTAATACAACCCAGCTGGGCACTTACAAATACTTGAGATGGTAAATTCTGTCATGTGTACTTTGTCACAATTATACACATTTTTAAAAAAATTCCCAGTACTACATAGATGCACATACTTGAGATGTTTAAAAAATGTTTCCCTAAATTGCACACAAGTGGAAACAGTGAAAAAAAAGTTGGGATAATGAAAAGAGAACATTGACCACATTCCATTTTCACTCCTGTTCTCTCAGTTATTGACTATGCATTCTTAGGTAAAGTGATTAATGGCTCAGTTTTCTTATAAACAATATTGCAATAATTCTGGGGTTAGTACTGGAGGTGGAGGCTGAACCCAGGGTCTCTGCACTGAAACACATTTCCAGCCCTTTTCTAGTTTGTATTTTGAGGCAGGGTCTCCCTAAGTTGTCCAGATGGGACAAATTTTGACCCTCCTGCCTTTGCCTCTTGTAGTGCTGGGATTACAGGCCAGGGGCTGCTGTACTTGGCAACATTGAACTATTCAAACTGAATATATAGTCTTATGTAAAAATGTGGGTGTATGTACCAATGATGCATACTTAATTTACATTATCTTATTCAACTCTTATAAGAACTTGTCTCCTCATTTTGCAAACAAAATGTCAGGCTCTGGGAGGGAATGAGGTTAAGTTGCTTTCTCCAAGGGCACATAGCTAAAGAGTAATGCTGGGAATGGAGCTTACAGGGGCTGACCTCAGAGTATCCTCTACCCCACTGAGCCTCAAGTCTCAAGTTCCCTCAACACTAGGTGATGAGACTCATAATGCCCACTGTCATTTTTTTCTATGAAATACCAAAGTATCAAGGTAAAAATCGAATGACGACTGCGGAAGTACTTTGAAAAGCAAAACATATTTTAACATTCACTTCTCTCCAGGAAGACTTCATGCACCTCATAGCTATTCTGAGCCAGCCCTAGAATCACTGCCGAGCTCTGAGGGGCTCAGGGGAAGGCAGGAGTGTGGCACCCACCTTGAGCTAAGTCGCTGGGCTGCGGGGTGACTGCATGGGTTTCCGTGCATGTTCATAAATACTGATTGTGATTCAACTATTATCATAATAATGAGGATAATAATCCCTCCTACAGCCCATCCCACCACACCACTCAGAGCCTCTACCTTTCACTAAGGAAGGGTGGCTGGCACTGCTGGGGAGTTGGGCAAGAGGCAGGGAAATTATCTCTATTAAGCAAAAGCATTCTGTTCCATGCACCCATTAGGATTCTCAGCCTCATTAACGGAAAGAATTATTCTGTCTCCTGTTGCTCGGGGTACTGTGCTCTGAGACTAGATCCAGGAAGTGTATGTTCTCACCTTTCTCTCCCCTGGGGTTTCCGAGGAGATGGCCTCTTGGATACCTGTTTATCCTTCTAGTTTCCCTCATTTCTATCGCAATCCTTCACTCCCAGGGAGGGTTTTTACAAGGCTCCAGGGCTCCTTCAGAGCACTCGCTCAGTGTGCAAAGCTCCATGCTTTCTGCCTAGCACAATCCTAAGCAATTTATAAGTCATTATGCCTCACAAGGATAGTGGGACGATTGTCATCACTTATGCAGGAGGAAAAGGAGGTGCAGGAAAGTTAAATGATGGCCTAACAGACACACAGCATAGGTGCCTTGGACTCCAGGGTTCACCCTCTTAGAGCCATGCTGTACTGCAGTCCCATTTTGTCTGTTTATATGGCATACTCTCTTTTAGGAGAAATTCAGAAGTGGAGATTGGGAAGCTTTAATTTTATAAAATGTCCAGGCAGGCATGAGGCTTAAAAGAGGTAATCAAAAATATGGTAAATATTTAAATTTTAAAAATTGCAAGCTGGGCATGGTGGCACACATCTGTAACCCCAGTACTCGGGAAGCTGAGGCAGGAAGTTTGCTGCAAGTTTGAAGCCAGCCTGGGCTACAAAGTGAGTTCAAGTCCAGTATGAACTGCATAGTAAGACCATACGCACAATGAGACTCAAAAAGACCAAAAAAAAAAAAAAAATTACAGTACAAGCCACATTTCCATTCATCTCCCTCAGAATACTCCTCCTTGCTTGGTACACACTTCATGGCTCTTGCCACCTGGTGAAGCAGTTCTGGAGATCCTCTTTCCTGTCTTTATGAGATGTGGTAAAAAATACTGTGACTTCTGCTGAAAAGTTCACCCAACAGAGGGGCAGCTTGTGAGAACCGATGGGGCCCTCACCCTCCTCCTCTGGATCTGGTAGCACGGGACTTCTGGCTCTTCCCCAAAGTAGAATGACCACGACAGGTACATTTTTGTTTATTTATTTATTTATTTTTTTGCGGTACTGGGGATTGAACTCAGGACCTTGTGCTTGCCAGGCAAGCACTTATTCCACTGAGCTATATCCCCAGCCCTCATTTTTGAATTGATTCTTTATATTGGGGCAGCCCGGACAGTGCAACAAAAGACACTGATGAAAGAGGACTTGGAACTCCTCACAAAGTGGCAAGAACGAGGGCATAAGGGCGAGAACACTGGGGGGACTAACAGAAATGTGCCTGTGTTAACAGCAATTGGGGTTTGTATCTGGAACATCTCCCCCGTAAGTTCATGCACCCCTAGGTGCAGCTTGTGGGAGGAGACTGGATTATGGGGGCCCAATAGCTGATTTGCTGTGAGGAGGTGGGTCATGGGGGGCGTGACCTGGAAGGGAATACTTTTATCTATTCCTAGGCTCCTCCCCTCTCTCTGCTTCCTGGCCGCCATGACGTGACCAACTCTTATGACACTGTCTTTCACTATAATGCATTTAAAAAATTTAAATACACAGCGTGCTTTTCTATCATATTTTATATTTTTGTTGATTAGAAGTGAGGACTTTGCTTGCATCTAACATTCTTGGGTTTTGCTCTGCCTCCAGAACAGCTCTCAGCACTAAGTGCAGCAGAATTTGAGCTGTAACACTAAAAGGGCCATGTTGTTTTCATGTCTCCCGCTCCCATGTGACCCTGGTGCCCAGGAGGTGCAGCCTGCAGTGTCACACCAAGTGGTGATGACCTTTCGAAGGTGTCATGTGTCACCCCGATGCTGTCTCCCTATCCTCCAGGCTGCCTCAGCCAGAACTTGACGTTATAAATTATTGAGTCACTGCTGCCGGTGACAACTTGGCTTTCATAGTTGGCCCAAGTTTTGTATGCAGTGGAGAGGTTTAAGTTGTTTTCTTGTTTTCCTCCACTCAGGTAAAGAGTGAGGAAAATAAACCAGTAAGTGAAACAAGAGCCACATTCTGTGTCTAAATTGGCTGACAAGTCACTTGTCTTCTCTGGCCTCAGTTACCACAGGTGCAGAGTGGGATGGCCAGAAAGTCTCCCTGCTCCTTACAGCTCCGGCATCAGCAGTACTTCCTGATTTGGGTGACAGCCCAGATGTCATCGGTACCATATTCTCTTTATATTGCTCTTGGGGTCACTCTCTAAATACTTAATTTCCAAAGAAGACTTAATGCTGGAAATCACCACTACTCTTCACAAGAGAAGGTAAGAGGTGCACATAAACACAATGTAAATTATTAAATTGCAGGCAGATGTGTTGCGTACTGAGGGTGCTGAACTGAGGGCTCTCTCTGTTCCACTTGAAAATCAGAAATTTTTAGGGAAGTGTGACAAACAAATATTAATGGAAACTTTCTCTTTGGTATAAGAAGGAAATGAAAAGAACACTCAAGGGTCATCATGCTGAACGGTAGTATCTGTATGAAGGTGTCAGTACAGTGACCCTCTTATAGTACAGCCATGTTATTTGGTGGGGAGTTTGGAGCCTCAGCCCCTGCCATCACCTCAGGTGGGTTGTGGTACACACACATCCTGTGCTGAGAAGCACTCAATGCTATGACAGTGAAAATGTTCGCTAATTCCCAGGATATAAGTACTCCCTCTGGAGTCAGTTTCAGGTCACTAGAGTGACATCATAAAAGTGGAGGCTGCAAGGGATATGAACTGACTCTTAGAGCAGGTAGACAACTGGGTACTCCCGCACAGCATCTGAAAGACAGTGAGAATGCCTGGAAGGTCCCTCCTGTTGTTATGTGCACTCATGAGCAACTTCCAGGCAGCAGAGATAAGCTGAAAACAATCTTTCTACTACCATAATTTCTGGTTCAGTGGTTTACATATGCCCATCATTAAAACATAGTGGCTGATGGAAGAGCTGATTCTAGTACTTAGTGACATAATCATAAGAGTAACATCTAACAAACACTGAACACGTATCCAATTCCATGTACATAATAGTTTCTCATTTAATTCTAATGACAACACACAATGTGTGTCGGATTATCATTCCCATTTTATGAATCACTGAATTAGGGTCAGAGTTTAACCTGCCTAAGATTGTACTTTAGAAACAGGCAGAATTTGACAATTAAGAAACCTCTGGAAATGAATTTGATTTAAACCAAAATATATCTGGAGAATGGGATATTCAGATACATATTCTAACATCCTCAGCCCAAGCAATGTTAGATTACTAGAGAGGTATTCTGGAGACTAAATATGAATGAAAAATTCTTGGAGAATAAAAATTAAACACAAAATGCTAAAAATACACTGAGGACAATGAAAAATATTTTTGATGAATCAAAATTCTGAATGTAAGAGCAAATCAAGTGTAGCCAGGTATGTTGATCTTGCTATGAAGAGTAGCCTGGGTTGTTTATGGGAGACATGATTGCTATGTTAACCCTGAACAGTAGAGAAACTGTTTGATTAAAAGTGCTGAAGTCACTGGGGATATAGTTCAGTGGCACAGCACCTGCCTGGCAAGTGTGAGGCTGCAAGTTCAATTCCCAGTACCAAAAGAAATAAAAAAGTGCTGAAGTCATTTAAATTTTCTGATAGGTTTGATGGTAAAGTTTAGGACTGCTGTGTACAGAGCTCCTGCCACATGGCATGAGGCCGAATACTTTATGTCCTATTACCCCAGTGTTCCCCTCATATCACCATGTGCACCCCCACTCTACAGATAAAGAAACTGAGTCTCAGAAAGGGTAAACAACCTGCCACATTTCTCAGTGTCTGGGTTTCATGATCATAACTCTGACTTTTTAGTGGCAAGTTTCCCATCGTATGTGGTTCAGATGTCAGGGTACAATCTGTAACTTACAGTTTCACAACAGTTATATTCTATTTGAAGTGTGGTACATATTTACTGGATATTTCTTTCACAGTTGGCATTTCTTGACCTAGGTGCTCAGCATCTCACAGTCTGAACAAAGTACTGTGTATCTTACCTTTGCTTTGAAAGATATTCCATTGTCCACAAAAGAACATTGGGGAAATGGTTAATTTTGGATGCCTATCTTTTTTCTTCTGTAAAGCTTCTGCAAGTCTGCTTTGGACAGCAGATATGTTAATTGTCAAGTGCATTTTCAAGGCAGTAACTGTAAATGAGGATGTCCTACTAGCTGATAAAATCTGTCACAGACCCTAAAGTGAATGTCAGATTCTACTAAAAGGTGGAGAGGAGTTGCTGAAAGAGCTTGGTAGAAGACAGGGCAGATTAGGGTTTTGTAGCCCTGTAATTTCCTCTGGCATGGACTTCTCTGATTCACTGTGAATAAAATACATTAAAAGAAATAAGTGCAGGCTCCTGAAGCCACTTCTTCATGGTGGCCCACAGTTTTAGCATCGGAAGACTACCAGTGTGGCACTGGCTTTTGACAGTGAGCCGTCTCTGTGACTTCCTTGACTTCTCCAGTTGAATCAATTTCAGTGTCATCACAGCTTGAAACCCTTAAATTCCATGGGCAAGCATCCACATGATCAGTGTTCTGGATAGCTCTTTTCCTCCATCCCTGTCATTTCCCTCCTTCTGCTTTGTTCTTTCCTGGAGTCACAAGGAAATTCCAGAACATTCCAGGTCTCCACTTACTCCCCCAGGTCAGTGTACCTTGGAATGCTCTTTGTGCTCCTCTCTGCCAGGTACAATTCTACTTATCTTTTGGGTCTCATCTGAAACGTCATTTCCTTCAGTGGCCTTCCAGAGGTGGCTGAAACCCTTTGGTCTACAGTCCTGTTGAACTGGCTGTGTCTCTCCCTGTGAATAATCATCCCGCTGGCAATTATGTGCTGGGAATATATCACCACATGCAAATGTGCAATGAGAGGCATTATCTCTTCTTTATTATTGCTAAGCCTCCAGCTTCTAGCAGGTAACGGGCACTCAATAAGCATGTCAAGTGGAAAACTAACATAAAACTGAGGCTTACGTGCAAAGCCCAAAGGAAGCAGGGACTTTTGAGTGTCCATTACTTTGGTCTTGTTGCAAAACTGGTTCGCTACTGGGTAAATTATTTGTAAAATAATTTTGCTGGTGAATAGCAAAATCAATCCTGGGCAACAAATGCAAGGCAAAAGGCACCACAATCCCTGACTTGAAATTATACTACAAAGCTACTATGATAAAATCAGCATAATATTGACAAGAAAAGAGGCCTGAGGATCAATGGAACAGACTAGAAGATGCAGACACCACCACACACACACTTGATCTTTGACAAAGGGGGACAAACATGTTCACTGGAAGAAAGAAGCCTCTTTAATAAATGGTGCTGGAAAAACTGGCTTGCCACTTGCCAAAGACTGACAATGGACCCATGTCTATCACCATGTACCAAAATAAAATAAAAATGGTTCAAAGATCTAAATATTAAAACAGAAACGCTAAGTGTACTGGAAGAGAAAAGAGGTAGAAATCTGGAAGACATAGGGGTAGGCAAATAGTTCATGAACAAAAACCAAACTTCACAGGAAATACTTCAAAGAATCAACAACTGGGAACTCATCTTACTGAAAAGTTTTTGCACATCGAAAGAAATCACCAACAGAGTGAAGAGAAAACCCACGAATTGGGAAAAAATTTTAGCCAACTGTCCCTCTGACCAAGGACCTCTATCTAGTACATACAAAGAATTTAAAAAATTAGGCCCTCTAAATTCAAAGACCCAATCAAAAAACAGGCACCTGATGTGACTACACACTTCTCAGATGAAGAAATGCAAATAGCAAATAAATACATGAAAAAATGTTCAACATTATTAGTCATTTGAGAAATGCAAATTAAAACAATACTGAGATTTCATCTCACCCCAGAAAGAATGGCTATCATCAAGAAATCAACCAATAACAAATGCTGGAAGGGCTGTTGGGGAAAAAGGAACTCTTTTCTACTACTAGGGAGTGTAGACTGGTGCAACCACTGTGGAAATCAGTCTGCAGATTCCTCAGTAAACTAGGATTAGAGGTTCCACTTAACCCAGCTATTGCCCTCCTGGGTATTTTTCTAGAAGAACTGAAAACATCACACCGCAGTGATATATGTGTACCCATGTTTATAGCAGTGCAATTTGCCATAGCCAAACCTTGGAAACAACCCAAATGTTTATCAACTGAGGAATGGATAAAAAGATGTGATATTTTTATATAATGGAGTATTACTCAGCTATAAACAATGATAAATTTGAGGCTCTTATAGGTAAATGGATGCAACTTGAGATCATACTCATAAATGAAATAAATCAGACTCACATACATAAACATCATATTGTCTCCCTAGTGTAAGAAACTGAAAAAATAAATAAAACCTGAAAGGTACAATAGATATTATGAAAGGGACAAAAGTTGCTCAAAGGAAAGGAACAATTGGGATGAGGAAAAGGAGAAAAGAAAGAAGGGGAAAATGCATGTGCGTGTGTATGTGTATATGTGTGTGTGTGTGTGTGTGTGTGTGTGTGTGTGTGTGTACATAAATGCACAAGATAGCTAAGACAATTGTGCTACTAATTTCTATTGGTTTATTGAAAAGAACAGTTCATGTTTAATTGTTTGATCAATCTTACATGCCTACACCTGGTTATCTGAGTAACCACTTTGAAGGTAACAGTATGTAATACAACAACCACTGTTAATTTCCTATCACCTTGTTTTGAAATCCTGTATTGTTTTTATTGTTTTCATGTTCGTTTACGTCCTTGTTTTTGTTGTCCTTCTCTTTCTAATCTTGCCAGTGAGACTGAGACATAGGTAACTCTTTTCTTAGGAACCGTAGCCATTAGCGATGATCCCTGGGAGAGTCAGTGACTAACATTACGCGTCTTATGCATTGCTGGGGAATCACATTCTGGCCCTAAAGGAATAAATTTGGGGTGAAGTCTTAGTCACTGTGTGACTTTGGATAATGGCTCAGTATGTCTTACTGCGTGGGGATGGCAACTGAGCCTGGTACATAGACTGACAGTAAAGCCGAAGAGGCACAGTGTGCAGCAGTGTCAGCCACGCGTGCATACTCAGTGCTGTGTCCCCAGCTGCCTTCGTTCCCACATGGGGCAGCCCACTGAGCAATCATAGAGCTCAGCAGTGATTATCTTGATGCTGTTACTCCCCAGAGGGTGGACCCACACCTCTGTCTGTACTTCTTCAAGAGCCCACACCATAGCAAGCCCTTGCTCCTATCCCGGGCATTGCCTACAGCCAAAGAAAGAATGAGACACAGAGAAAACCTACCAACTCTCACAAGCCCTCAGTCTGCTCTACATTTAGAAGAGCTTCTTCACCAAAAGATCCTATGGACAGAATTAAATTCCTTTCAGTTCTAACTCTGACCACAATAACTATTGCATGGAGAGATCTGCACAAAAGCTGTAAATGCTATGACTGGCACCAACACCAGCCTTTGTCATGGATTCTGGGAGAAGAAGCATGCTTCCTTTGTGTTATCTCTAAGTGGCAAAACAGCTATCAGGTGGCAAGAGGAAAAAACTGTCACTGAGGGTAATTTGAGACCTAGAAGACTGAAGCTACTGTAGGCTTAGGACTTCCGAGGGCCCTACGACGACTTGGCTTTTCCCCTGTGCTTTGTGGCTTTTGTGTTTATGTTGTGACCACCTGGAACGGCTGTGCAAGATGGGAAGGTCTGGACTGAATGGGGCTTCAGAGGATTCAGAGTTGCTTTGGGATGTGTGCTGGGCCATCCTGGAGGCAGAGTTTTGTGGAGGGAATACTCAGGTGTGCTGGGGCCTAGCCCTGGGCCTGGATCCCATCCTGTGCTGATGAACTGTGCTGGATAGAATTGTTCTGAGGGTCCCACAGAAAAGATACATGGAAAGCACTTAGCACTGTGCCAGGAGCTAGGCAAGGGCCTTTGGAACGGGGACTGTACTCTTGACATCATGCTAGATTTCTGCAGTTATCTCATGTAGCTGCAGTCATATAGTGAAGGAAGTTGCCCAGGCACATCCCTTGCGACCTGGAGGTCACTCAGCCCCACCGTCAGGGGCAGAATGAGGCTCCCCTGAGCCTCCTCCAGGCCTCTCTGCAGGGCTGCCCATTGTGCAGTACCCTACTCACCCTCATGCTCCAATCTCCCGTCCTCCCGCCCTGCGCTTCTGCCCTCTCCAGGCGTGTCGCCCTGCAGCATGCCGTTGCTAAGCCCTGTTCACAGCACCTGCCAAATACTTCCCCTTCCTGCCACAGCTACCGTGGCTGCTCTGGTCTCCGGATCTCTCCTCCCTCACTCCTCATGGCTCCCAGAGTCTCAGCCTACAGCTTCTCTTTGCAGAGATCTTGTGCAACCTTCCCAGCTACGGCGACCCCACTTTCCCTGCTTTCCAGCTATGCCCTAGGCCTCCACTGATCGCTTTCTGTCCTTTCGCATCTCCTGTCTTCTTAAGCAAGTGGCAGCACCAGCAGGACAGAGCCGCCTTCTGTGCTCACTGTTGTGCCCCTTACACCTAGTGCAGCACCTGATGCCCAGGTGCTCGGTGAATATGCGCTGGGTGAGGGAGTGAGTGGGTGAAGAAATGAATTCCAAAGCCAGAATACTCATTAGCACCTGGCCAGGATGGAGGAAAGTACCCAAGTTTTCTGGGAGGAGGACCTGGCCACCTGCCTGCTCCCCTTCTTGGCCTTCTAAAAGAACAGTGCAAGGCTGCCCGCAGAGGGGACCTTTCCAAACAGGCATCCCACACAAAAGCACATCTTGCAGGCAAGAGAAAGGGGCGGCTAGTTGCTAATTGCGTCTTCCAACTGGGCTGATCTTTCAAAAGTTGAGGCGCCTGCCTCCATCAATCCCGGCTGCTACTGCTGCTGAGGCTGCTGAGGGAGGAGGGGAGGGTGCGCTTGGGCGCCTCTCGGGCTGGCACGAGGAAGCCACATCTCGTCCCCCCTCCTCCCCCAGCTCCTCTCCAAGAGAGGAAGCAGTGCAGATGGAGACGAGAAATAAATATTCCTGCCTGCTCCGTCCCACTGCAGACGTTTTCCAAAATGTCTGGCTTGGACCGTGAAATCGAGCCCACCCAGGAAAGGAGGCGCTCAGCAGGAGAAAGAGGGGGAAAGGGTGGCACGTTTGCGGGTATCCGTCAGCTTTCTGGGGGGCAGAGCACATGGCTCCTCCCTGGCAGCCTTGATGAGGTGGGAACGTGGTGAGTGCACAGTAATACTCCAAGAATGGAGTCAGAAACAGGAGTGGGGTGACGCAGGCCCTGCCAGGCTGTCTCCCCATCCCTGCATTTAGGGGCACGGTCAGGGACTCACAGCTGGCTCCCACACTGGCTTCAGACTTTGCCCATGACGCCTGCCACCTCTGCCAGACCCTTTGCACATCCACTCCACTGCTGGGCAGGAAACACCCCTGGGCTGTGGGCATCCTTCAGAGCCCTCTGCAGGGCGGCCAGGAGCTCTGCTTTGTGCAAGAGGCTCGTCTTGCCGCCCCCAGGCTCAGCACACCTTCTCTAGACAAGAAACCTGGCAGGGGACAAGGCAGAGGCTGCAATGGGAAGTGGGTGCTTGGGCCTCAGTGGCTGAGTGTGGGAGCAGCATCCCCTAGGAGGGAAGGTACAGGCCCAGCAGGGCACCGAGTGCCCTGCATCCTGGTTCCTTCTCCGCTAGGCAGGCAGGGAGGTTCCAGGGGCTCGGGGGAGCAGTTGGCAGGGGGACCTGAGCTGGAGCACCTCTGTGAGAACACTCTGGGCCTTTGTTCCCACTGCTCTCTGGAGCATCTCCAGCTGCCTGTGCGCTCACTGCGCCTTGCAAGCGCCTGTGTCAGTCACTCACTGGGATGGGGCCCGACGTGGGACTTTTCTGGGTTTCACAGTTTCAGGTTCAATGGAGTAAACGCAGTTATTCAAAACAAAGACTCCAAGCAAACGATGTCCTCTATGGGCGTGAGGAGCTTGTTCTCCAGGGGTGTTGCATTCACTTCCATCTCTTGCCACCATTTCCATGATTTCACCGCAGAATGAGACATTGTCTAATATCTCCCACTCATGTGCCCTGGATCCTTCTCTCTGAATCCTCCCCACTCATTTGCCCATCTGCTTTCTAGTGCCAGTCAACTGCCAGCTGAATCCCATTCCCTCCAGGAAGCTGTTCAGTGGTGGCAGAGAGTCGGCAGGAGGCTTGGGTCCCTGTCCCCACCCTGCCCATTGCTGCATGACCTCAGACAAATTGCTCCCCTCTCTGGGCCTTGGTTTCATTGTCAAAAGAGTACAGTTGTAACGCGTGATGGGTGGTTCCACAGAGAGCAATCAGATGGGATTCTGGTTCCCACCCCACCTTCACCAAAACCTCCAGGAAGTATGAGGCTACCTCACTTCCGGGACTGAGTGCAGCCCTTGTGCCTGGGAGGATCAGGGTTGCCTGTCAAGACAAGCTGGCCCTGTGGTACACAGACAAGAAACTGGGTAATGTTTTCTTAAGGCTTCTTCTTAATTCCAAGACACACTGAAGCATGGGCTGGGGAAAAGCCAAAGCAGTGTAGGTTGGAAAAGAGGTATGCCTGTGTGTTTGCATCTCATAATAATCCTGGGGGTTACTGTTATTGATAATGGCTTCCCTTTATTGAGGTGCATTCTAAGCTGGGGCTAGGCTAAGCTCTTTCATCTACACTATTATCTCATAAGACCTCATTATGGAGGATCTTATCCATCCTTCAGTTCCTTAAAGATGAGGAAACTGATGAGCTCAGAGAGGGTGAGACACTTGCTGAAGATCACACAGCTGCTTAATATTGGTAATGGGATTGGCATTCGGTCCTATCGGCTTCCAAAGATGATAATGTGCTACCAACTACCCTGTGCTGGGCCTTGTCTTGGCATTTGGTGTCCATCAGAGAGATTCCTCTTCTGCTGAGAAAGGCTATTATAAAGACCCAGAGACAGTGGATCCAAATCATTGCTTTTCATTGCCAAAGAAAACAGCTCGGTGCCAGCAAGAGCCCTGTGGTCAGAAATAGGAGGAAAAAAGCAGTGGTGGCAGCTGCCTGGGGCCTGGAAGAGTGGGAGCACTGGGTCCCCAAAGCAATCCAATTACAGCAAGCTCTCCACACACTGCCCACCCACAGGAAATGTGCTGGCTTCTCTCCACCTCCAACCTCACTTTTGCCTGTCTCCGGCATAGAATCAATAGCCCTCAGCATTCACAAAGCCTGGTCAATTTACCCATCTTGGGTCCTCGGCATTTATAAGGCTGTTCATCTGCTCCAGAGGTGGTGAATGCAGATGGTGCCCAGGCCCAGCAGGTCTGTATGCCTCCACCACCAGGAGGGGCTGCAGCAGGCTACAGACCACAGCTTGTCCATGTGGACCTGAGACTCTCACCAGCAGGCCGAGGCTGAGCACATGGACAGGTCCACCCCAAACTCAGACTTCTTCAGAAGTTCTTTTTTTTTTAAAAGGAAGTTTTCACATACAAGCAACTAATACAGTTGAGAAAGTGGACTCTGCACAGGAAGGACCACACAAAACATGTCTGCACCGCTTATGACCTGCGGATCTCCATGTGCAATCTCTAAGATTAATTTCTCACTTATAGGTGTGGAAATAGGGGGTTCCATTAAGCATTGTGCTTGAGAAATAAGGTGGGCAGAGCCGGGCAATTCTGTGGATGCCCGCATATAGGAAGTGGTGTGTGTGTGTGTGTGTTTGAAAAGGTAGGCACATTGTGGATTTACAGATGAAGGTGAAATAATGCTGACCCACCTGCTGTTCTTAAACATTCTGATGACTCTCTCTTAGAGCTTATCTTATATACTAGTCTTTGACCACAATTCACACACACACAACGGCACCCCTCCTGCAAACCAAAGCCAAAAGCCAAAAACCAAAGTATAACAAAAATCAGGAAAGAAAGAATCTCTTTACTTACAGTAAATGACAGAAAAGAAGAAAACAAAGTCCCTTCGTCGTATCTGGATAATTTTGCCAGTACTCCTTCCAAGATAGTAATGAACTAATGGAACAGCAAGGAAGAAAAAAATATTATTTCAAACTATAATTGTTCACCATAAAGAGAAACATTTCCCAACCCCACAGAGACAGAGCCCTTGGAGCTGAGACTTCGGCGCATCTCTGCTTTCTGCTCGATCTGATGCCTACCTTCGGAGACAGGAAGAGACCGCCTTTGCATGGAAGTATTTGACTTATCCGGCTTTCTCTTCATTATTATGTGATTGCAAATATAGAGGGTTACAGAAGTGCAAAGTGACAAAATATTATTGAGTCGCATATAGCATGCGATAATATTAAATGCACTTTTCAAAATCCAAAACTGCGCAAAGCAGTTTTATGTTACATATTAGCACTACATTTAATCCAATCTATTTTTATTTGTATTTTATCAGTAATTTTGGGGAAACAGAAGTTTAGCACTGGCAAATATAAATGTCTTCCCATTCAGCATTACTTAGTTAAAATTCTATAATTCATGAGGGTGACTGAAATAGCTTTATCTGACTTTTATGTTTTATTATGACTCTCACTGCATGTGAAACTAGAGGAAAAGGGGTTTTCATGATGGCAGAATTCCTTATTACCATTTAATTTTCTGTATTTAAAAATCTAACTTTGTCAGTGCTGAAAAACAAAACAAACATTTCCCGCATAACTGAGTGCAACGTTGCGGGACAAATT
Source organism: Dinomys branickii (assembly GCA_004027595.1). Classification (NCBI taxonomy): domain Eukaryota; kingdom Metazoa; phylum Chordata; class Mammalia; order Rodentia; family Dinomyidae; genus Dinomys; species Dinomys branickii. The sequence goes on along the minus strand of PVLD010000740.1, from coordinate 105,720 downwards.
CTTATTAAGTGAACATATGCCGCCTCATCAATGTATGTTCACACGGCTCGCAATCATCAGAAAATCATTCCGAGCTGCGGCTGGGTGATGTACAGCCTTGTTTTCTGAAAGATGCAAGGATGCAGCGCAACTTTTTAACGTGTTACATTTTAATGGAAATGTGGACATAACCAAGCCCTGTCACGGGAAAGTGTTTCACCTGAAGCTGAAGGTTACCTTTGCAACCAAGAGTGTTATCATTTCTTTAACAGTTTCTTCAATTAGTTCGTCTATTTTTGAGTGGTATTGATGCTAAAGAACACAGAAAAACAAATATTAGCATGTTTGGGAGGCAATAGCTGGATCTGTCCCTAAGTTATAGACCACACAATTTATAGATAATGCCAGGCCTGCAGACACAGTTTATTTCCATAGTTATAGAAGCATTTGTAAGATTCTGACTCCAGATGCTTGACAGACAGAGATCTGAAGCTCCTTAAGAAAGAATAAAGAAAAAGAATCATCAGGCCTGTTGTTCATTGTTCCTTACCCAAGGCTTTAAATACCTTTGATGTGTGTAGACACATTCATTTACAAACAGAACACATGGATGGCTTCACAGCCTAGCAGTGTGCTGCTCTAGGTTTTACAAAGTGAGGCATCATAATCATCTAACAAAGGAGACGAAAAAAGTTATCTTTGGAAAACTGCAAAGATAGTTGGGGCTTGGGTAGGTGGATCCTTCCAAAGGAGATTTGGCCGAGACATTGATTTTGAAAAACTGTTCTGAAACCTTCAGGTGCTTTAGGTTCATGCCTCAGAGCTCCCTAATTTTACCTCCAGGGGTTCACTCAGCGTCCAAGTCAAGTACCTGTTTCTGAGCCCTTGAGGCAAGTGACCATTGTCTCCATTCCCGGGTAAGCAGAACTAGGCTTCGTCTCTACTGAGACCACAGCTAAGTGTTTCAATTTCTCTATCTGTGGCTGTCGATTAAATTTAAATAGTAATATGAAAACAAACCCCTACACAAACAAAAATCTGCTGTAAATGCCAGGGGAAAAGGAAAAGTGATTTCAACACAAAATATTATATGCCAGCTCCTTGACATTTATTAGATCATGTTGGTATCCACTTGAATTATTCTGTATTTCCTTAACAAAAAAACAACAATGTACAACATTGTTATTTGGAAGGGAAAATGCACTTACCCACTCTTTAGCAAACTTTCAGAAGGATGATTAATTAGGAACAGAAAGAAAAGAAAAGGAACAGTGCAAATAAAAATTAGGACAAATGGATACATGGAAAATTAAAAGTTAAATAATCCACCCAGAAAGCAAAGAAAATATACAGATATAAGCCACAGAAATATATTTTAATATTCTGGTAACTGGCAATTGGAATTATGGAGAGTGAACAGAAAGATGTGAGGCTGATTTGTAATTGGAAGACCTGGATAAAGTCCATTGCCACATGAGAAGTCATGTGATCTACAAAAATTTAGCTCAGTTTCCTTATCTGTAAAAAGAAAACAAAACAGGTAATGAAACAACCCAGGACTAAAAGGATGAGCGAAGCTAGTATCAATGACTGATTTGGGGAAGGGGATATTTAGCTACATATTTCAAAACAGTCATAAGCAAAGATTTTGAATGTTCTCATAACAAGATTTTGATTTGAGCATTATACAATATATGTGTGTATCAGAATATTGCTTTTTATCCCATGAATATGTATGATTGGGTAAAGATTTTCAGCTGGTCTATTCTATGATTATTTAAAAGCTCAATGCTTAAGTCCTTCCCTGGAACTCGGGTTCTCAGGCTCATAGGCCTGTAAGATCTTCTGAGGGTCTAGATGTGAAAACGTTTTATCAACTGTGCTTGCAGTTAAAGCATTATGTATTCAAGTTCACCAAGTAGCTGATAAGGATCTGGATACAGAGAGGATCTTACGACTTAGTCATCTTTTTCATTTTGGTTGGTTAGAGGAAAAACTAAACAAGTGGTCCATGTTGTATGTGTAGTCCTGATGAAACAAAACCAATGTTGCCTGCTTGCTAGATTCAAGAAAGGATTTACCCCTTGAGCGACACAAACCTGAAGCTAAATGCAAAAGGAAAATCATCTGTAGAATTTTGTGCTAGAAACACAAAGAAAGATGTCAGAGAATTCAGGAATATTGACAGGGATCCAATTCATTTTTAGGCCTTGAGATAAGATCCAGAATCCTATCCTTACTTTCCTACTCATGTGACTGCCTCCTCCACTAAGTTTGCTTTGGATTGCCATAAATGAGTCATATTTATTAAATTCATTATGGGATTAAGCCAAATAGGAAAAGCTTTCTGTGTGCAAAATTATGTAATATTGAACATTAAACGAGGGGCTTCTGACTACACCAAAGAACATTGTTGAGAACAGAAACGTTCTCTTGAAAATCTTGGCTGAAGTGGTAAATACAGACAAGAGCAACTGTGTTCCACATACCAGGAAAGATAAAGGGTCTTGGGCTGAGGAGTGAATGGTGTTATTCTTTCACTTAAGAGGAAGAGCATTCCTTTCTGGAACTGGGGAGCTACTTTTACTCAGAGACACCACAGGGACATTGTGGCTGACGGAGCTACGGAGGTCTACAGGTACCTCATAGTTATCCATGTCTGGCCTGGCCCTCTTTTCTCTTCAGGTGGTCCCACACTGCCCAAATAGGATCTCTACTCTCAAATCATGGATATTCTGCCCACAGCAATGCTTATTCAATAAACAGTGAATCTAGAATTGTCACTGTTGTGAGTGTAGAAACCAGCCACCTAAATACACTACATAAAACAATGCATGGAAACACGACTCAGAAGCTAGAGGTGCTGCATGGCCTTGTCCCTACTCCAAGGGTCCCGCTGCTACCCAGTTAGCATGGTGGTTACCGGGGGCACAGCTTTCTCTAACCTTACCTAAAATCTGTATATTTTATTGTATTGTAAATTACGTCTTTTTTTTTGGTACTAGGGATTGAACTCTGGACTTCTTCATTGAGCTGTATCCCCAGCTCTTTTAATTTTTTTTATTTTGACACACAGCCTTACTAAGTTGCGGGTAGTAAATTGTGTCTTAATCAAATTAAACTAATTAAAATAAAACTTACTTTGGGGCAGATAGCAGGCTAACAATTACTCTGCTCACTGGGTGGCAAAGGGGTAAATACCCTGTTTCTGCTCAAGTAATTAGGAAATGCATAAGCCCCTTTGCCAGGTTTTCCTAATGTATGTGGCTTATTTGATTAATTTGCTTTTATGGAGCAATAGTGCATCTTCTCCATTCACTTTTTTGCTCTTTCTGGGGAGATAATTTGTTCTGTATAGATGTGAAGCCCCACGAGGGGTATACACACCACTGGGCCATCTTTGAATTACCACCCTGCCACTAGATTGACCTGTCATAGAATTCTTTCAGTACAGGTACAAAGAGAGATCTTTTCTGTTTTCACATTTTCCATCCTCCCTGCTAGTCTCCTTAGATTCACATGACCTACAGCCCCAAGTTATGTCCTGGGTGCTAGATCATGGCAGTAGCTACTAAGGGAGCTACTGCTTTTCAATGGTATGGAAAGTTTGGGGAGTTCACTTTCACGTCTGATAGGCTAAGTTGCTGCAATTTCACAATCACTACATGAAAAACATTCCACTTGACTTCCTGGGCTGCACATTTTGCCTTGTCATGGAACAGATTGTGTGTATGTTGTCTTTCTGTTAAGACCATCTGACCTTGGAAATGAGATGAAAACACACTAGACCAAGTGAGAAACTATTTAATACACAATTTCCTCTCTATTGGTACTTCACAAATTTTAATGAAAAAATAAATATTTAAGATAGAAAAGTATGATTAACAAATGTCTCAGCAGCTGCCTTTAGATGAGACATTATCCCAATGATGAAATTCAGGAAGTGATCTTAAAATTGGAGATTAAACCACCTCACCAATATCTAGTCTAAAACAGGTTGAGGGAGGTGGAATCCAGGTGCTGGCTAGTACTGGAAACTAGGTCTATAATATATAGGCTTAGTACACAATATTTGCAAAGTGCAAAGTGCATAAAAGCATTGAACTTGTATCTAATCTTTTCCAAATTTTAGGCTGCTTCCAGTCTTCCTTGGTCAGCCCTATTTTAAAAATTCAGTTTTATTTGAGAGATAAATATCCCCATTCTACAAAGCAAGAGACATCAAGAAGGGTCCATTTCCACGTGACTTGCCACTGATGTTCTGCCTGGGGTCACAGACATGGTGTCACATTTCAAAGGAAGGACAATAATGTCTGGCTTCACCCTGACCATTCTCAGCTGGCAGTCTAAGGCGGTCTGAGATCAGAAGGGGCATCACGTCCCAAAAGCTGAGGCTACGGTGTCTCTGATTACTTTACACTAAGGAGAAATGTCATGGAAGGTCATTGTAACATTGCCTGTAAGACTGATATCCTTACAATAAGGATCACAGATTAGAACACAGTAACAGAGGGACCCTTCTTAATAAAGATGTTTAGCTGTGTGATGTGTGCATGCTATTTTGCAAAAGACTAAGAAATGTGTACAAGCCTCAGCTGTTTTCGTTAAGCCTGTTGAGTTGTGTGGGAAAAATACCTGTACTTGTTTCTACCAAAAAAGAACAATGTTCAGAAAGAAATAGGTGCTGTTGTTAAGCCTCAATGATAGTCCAAATTTGATTGTTTGGGTAAGTGTAAGATAACTTTCTAATCTTATATTCAGAAGTTAGGAGGATTTATCTCCAATTTTAATGAGCTACACATTCATCCTTCCCAGTGGTTGTGCATTGCATGCTATATTTGTCATTTGACAGATGGTGGCAGTAAGGTTACAAGAGTAAGTGACTCGCTCAAGGTCACATAGTTTGGTAGCTAAGACGATGGCTCATAGGATATAGCCATCGGGGCTACTAAACAATTTGTTCTTCTAGAAAACCAGACTCCAAGGTTAAGGCAAAGCCATTCTACTTTAGCACAGACATGATCAGTGGTAAATACGTGGGACAGTGTTGCTGAATTGATAAAACCCAAGTTATTAATTCTTATCACATATCTCCAGTCAGGATCTATGGTTTAAGGAGGTTCACCAGTCCGCTGAGACTGTATAGTAATATTTCAAGTGTCTTTTTCCTACAGAGTAGAATGATCACCTTGTAACTTTCACACATTCTCAGTGGCGTTTGGATTACCACCCCTTTCATCTCTCTACTCTCCATAAACCCCCAAGTCAAAGGGAAGGAAGTTATGGTCAGAGTCATCTGGTTTCTTTGGAAGGATTGTTTAGCCATCTGGCTGGGAATGCAGGAGTTATTTAAACAGGGCCTCACTGAATCAACCTGGAATGGCACTGTGAAATGACTTAGGGGAACAGAGGCCAATCAGCCCCATTGTATCAATCCACCCCACCCACCACCTGCAATACTTGCAAAACTCAGGCAGATGTCTTGCCTGAAGAGGCTCTGAGGAGAACTAGATGAATTGGACTTTATCAGACCTAAAAGCTCTCTCTTTCTCTCTCTCTCGTACTATAAAGAAAATGAAAGATGCAAATCACAGAATGAAAGAAAAGACCTACACATCATGTATAGAATAGAATAGTACCTACATCTCAACTGTGAAATGCAAATAACCATTTATAAATTAAGCAAAGGATTTGAATAGATATCTCTGTAAAGAAAATATGCAAATGGCCAATAAAGACATGAGAGGATGTCAGACAACCCTGTACACTCTAATACCAGCAGACATCCCTTGGCTGAGATGCAGAGCAATTAGATCTCTCGTACATTGCTGGTGGGAATGTAAGATGGTGCAGCCACTGCGGAAGGGTTTGGCAGGTCTTCAAACAGTTAGACATAGATTTACTGTATGACCCAGTAATTCCATTCCTAGAAACATACCCCAGAGAACTGAAAATCTAAGTCCACATGAAAAATGGTACATGAATCTTCACTGCAGCATTATTTGTAAAAGCTAAAAGTAGAAACAACTCAAATGTCCCTCAGCTGATGAATAAACAAATGCCTCCAATACAATGGAGTATTATCCAGCCATAAATAGAAAAGACCAACACATGCTACAATATGGATAATCTGAAAACATTATGTTAAGTGAAAGAACTCAGACACACAAGGTCACATATTGTATGACTCTATTTATATGTAATTTACAGAACAGAAATTTTCTGAGAAATAGGCAAATCTATGGAAAGAAGATTGATGATTACTTCAGGCTTGGAAGTGAGGGAGGACAGTGATTCTTAATGGGTAGTTGTTTTCTCTCTAGGATAATGAAAATATTGTGAAACTGATTTTGGTGATGGCTGCATAAGTTTGTGAATATACTAAAACTTGTGAATTATACGCTTCAAAAAATGTATGCTATATGAATTATAGCTCTATTAAAGAAAAAGCAGTAGCAGCTCTATGAGGAGAAAAGCAGAATTCTGGAAAGAATAAACTTGAAGGTTCTTTAGTGAATTTTAGAGATCTCCTAAACCAAGGCTTAGAAAGAGGTGTAACACCCAGGAGATTGCGTTGTATACCCCGGAGAAGCTTGGGGGGGCATGAGTGTAGAGAGGGGATAAGGGAGGGGTGCTTCCCCGCTCTGTCTCTGGGGCTGCTTCTTCAGCTCCCCCTTCCAAATCAGCTCTGTTCTCACTTGCTTCACAAGCTGGCCTTCTCTGTACGCTTTGAAGAACTGACTCTGCAGCTAAAACTAGGCAGAGCAGGGGTTGTTCCATGCCGGAGCACTTGCCTAGTACTGGACTTGTAAACCCTGGGCTCGAGTCCCAGCACCAAAGAAAACCAAAAACTAAAAACTAAAAACCAGGTGGGATAAAACCAGAATTATTTTGCAGATAAGGAAACTGAGGACCAAAGAGGCTGACTGACTCATCCAACTCCAGTTTGCTTCACAATCACAGCAAGAATCCCGCTGGGTGAACACCCCTTCGCATTCAGACCTTCCCCAGCAGCATCGGAAGGGCCCGAGTCCTTCTCTTCACCTCCTTTGTGGACATTGAGCCTCCAGACCAGTGGTTCCCCACCATCACCAGAGAACCGCTCAGAAATGCGAATTCTTACACCATCCCCAGGGCTGGAATGAAGCTCTTGGGGTGGGGTAAAGGGGCTGGGTTTCCATGAGCTCTCTGGATGAGTGTCACGCATAGTGGAATTTGAGAATTGCTGCTCTAGATCATTCCCATGTAGCAAGTTGTGCTAGAAAGAGATCCAAAGGCCCCTGCACTTGGCTGTAGTGCCGAGAACCTACTCCCTGGGAAGGGCTAAACAGGAAAATCAGCTCAGCAGGAGCAGAAGCTAGCAGGGGGTGGCTGAGGAAGCTCAGTTGTGGGGGAAACAAGGTTGGATAAGATCGTGCCAGGAAGAGAATACCACCAACCCACATTTAAAAATGGAAGGTGCCGAAAGAGAAAATAAATAACGAATAAAGAGCAAATATAATTTAGTAAAAATTCCGAGCATGTAAGGCTGGTATTGAAAGATCTGATTTAGGAGCAATTTATGCCAATTGGCAACAACATAGAGTTGCCAGAAATGTTTCTGAATTAATTCTAAATTGGTATATGAATATCGAGCTGGCTTAGGGCCATCAGAGAAAAATGATCATGATAGTCTTTAATCAAGCCCAAGTTGCTGCTTCCTTCTCCTTTACATTTTAAGTACTGCTTTGGAATTGGAAACTTAGCAAAGGACAAAAACTTTTGGTCCAGAAAGATTCACAATAAATTCAATCGGTGGAAAACCGTAAGCCTGCAGTTCTCTGGGCATTGAGAGCCTGTTGGGTAGGGAACGGGGAGCTGTGCAATGTAATATGGTGCATCCTCAAAGTTGCCTGAGGCAAGAGGAAGCCTGTCTGCCATCCAGATGTCCCTACTGATAACACACACGTTAAAGGTGAGAAAGACTTGCACACTGGCAAACACCAGCCTAATAGATAAGGTCAGCAAACTTCCTTCAGCTTAAAGGAACTTCTGGCCAGCCAGAGTGCAGCCAAGAGTGATTTCCAAGGGAATGGCACTCTCCCTAGCACATGCCTTAGAAATTTACTGGACAGATACTAAATGATCATCTGCAGCTTCATCTACAAAGCTCAGAGGATGTTTCTGAAACTAGGGTATTAGAGTAGATGGAAGGGACTTGTGAAGTTTTCTTCTACATGATCAATGGCAAGAGAAAAAAAATCCTTTTTATTTATTTATTTATTTTTTTACCTCTTGGCCCATTTCCATGCTGCAAAGTTTTGTTGATTGAGCTTTGGCATCAACCATAACATTAAACATGGTGCATATTGACTGCGGGACTCGAAAATCTGTTGATCGACTGGTTTTTTGCAGCTTAACTTCAAATGCAATCCTGGTTCTATTAAAACAAAGTAGGAAAAGACCAATTCAGTGCTCAGATGGCAGCAGGTGGAGGAGACATTTTCTGAGAGGTCAGTGAAAAAGAAAATTGAAGGCTGTAATCAGTTTCAATCAACAATGACTTCACATGTGTTCTCTTTGAAATGACTTCCCCATCTAAAGAAGGCCTATTCACAGAGACAGCCATGCACACCCTTCCTTTCTCTGTGGTGCACGGAGCACCTGTAGCTCAGCGTATTTCTGTCTATAGTTTCCATGCTATGGAGAACCCTAACTGCAGGAGAATGACTGAGTTAACAAAAACCCGATTATAGCATTATGGCATATGTAAGTTCTCTCACATTGGCAACTGCCTACCTTGAATCACCTCATTAAAAAAACAAAACACTGAAAAGCAGTTCCTAATCTTTAAAACCTCATGGTGGAAAAATTGTTAAATGACATTTATTGTTTTTTTTCTTTCTGGTTTTGAAAGAGTCTGAAAGGAATAAAAAAAGTCCAGCAAATTTATTACTTTGCCTTCACGATTAAAAATAATAGTTTTTGCTTGTTAAAGGATCATAAAAAAGGAAAGAATCAAGCTGTTGAATCTGGATACCTTTGCAGAAGGGAGTGAAATTAGAAGGTGCAGTATTGGGGAACTTCCACTAGGTTTGTTTGCTGGCTTTCTGTGCCAATGTATTATTTTTCAATAAGACTATATTGTTTTTATAATCCAAACATCGTAATATATTTAATGTACAGCTACATTATATAGCCAATGTGTCACATACATAATATATAACTCAAGAATTGTTTAGTGGTGAGACTCTAATTCTGATGGAGGTAAATTATGACATCAGCAATGTGCTAGCTACTCACAGGGGAAACTATCCTAACACGGTCAGCTGGTAACACAGGTATAAGCTTTAATCCTTGACATCAGCATTGTAAAAGGGCCTGGCTGTGTTTCACAGGGTTGCAGAAAGCTGGGTCCCATCATCGCGTCTTTATAAAAAAGCACCTGATAGGCCAGTGGCTTTATTCAAGCCCCTTTTATCTAATACATCTTTTCAGCGCTGTGCCCTGTCAGGTTCCAGACCTCATGCAGCCTCCAGGAAAAGCACTGCTTTAAGAGGAATTCGTAGCAGTTTTCTAACAGTACATAGGAGGACCACACAGCTAGTTAGCTCAGGAAAGGATGCCAGCTTGTAACATACCCTGGGTGCATGCAGGAAAGCCAAGTATAATTTCTAAGGTTGGAAGCCCAGTTCTTAGGAAAAAAAAATTAAAGAAAAAAAACCCAAACCCTCAAAACACCCTTATAGATTATATGATCACGTTAAAGATAAATGTATCTTGGCTTCTAAAGTCTCAGTGCACTGAAGTAGCTTTCTAATCATGATGATCATTTTAAGCTATGCTGAAAATAATCCTTTTCTAGTTTTGTGAAAAGGAGGCCTGCTGGGGGCTGAGTTGGACAGGCCCTGGTGCTGATCTTCTGAGGCTTTGTGTGCCAGTTCCGGCCCAATTTGAGAAATGGAAATGCTAAATCGTCCTCTTCCAATGAAGTAATCATCTTCTGTTTTCACAGAAGAACTGTTCATAGCCCTTGGAGTGCAGGGCTGTGAAAGGAGGAAGATGAATGCAAAATTAATATGCCTGAGAGGGCTCCGTGGGACCAAGAGCAAGGAAGGAAGAGTTCACTTCACCCAAGTGACTCTCCTTGAGGGCAGACCCACAGATTCTTGCGTGCTCAGCACAAACCTGATACACACTAGGGTGGAGGGTTGTGGACATCTGATGAATGAACTGCATTCCTTGAAAATTTTAACAGTAGGAGTGATTTGCCGACATTTTGGCATTGCCTATTTACATATAGGAAACTATGTCTTTGCTATATTGCCCTGGAACAAAAGTTATACATTTTGTCCAAAGAGAAAAACAGGTGGTTCTTGGTTGTTCTAATGTAGATTTCATGTCTTAAAATATCTAGGGGCTTTTCCATGTTATCCTCTAAAGTTGGAGGTCAAGTGATGGTGCTTCTACTTGCTTTTGTGCTTATGTTTGAGGCTTTCACTGAAAAGGGCATCAGGAAATTAAGAGTCCAGGACCAGCCAGGCATGTGCAGTGGACCAGGGAAGAACCAGATCTGCTCCTTGGCTCAAAGTAACTCATCCACTTTGGGTGGTGTCTGAACTGTAATGATCAGGTGGTAAGGAATAGAATAGACTTACCCACCTCTGATGTTCCCTTTTCTCCCTGAGCATATTCTTATTTCTTACTCCTTACTCAGAAGACTGGCTTGTCAACAAAGGACATAAACACCTTTTTTTATAATTGTGTGCATAGGACAGGACCTGGAAAGTCTAATTCTAATGAGTTTAAGCCTCTAGGACAGATCAGAGGAGAAATTTTGGCCTCGAAGTGTCGTGTAAGATTTTTTGCTGGAATAGTTTTGTCATTGGAAATGCACTGCTTTTTCTAAAATCAATATAGATTACATAGAAGATTCTGAAAATCAAAACTCCAAGGAAACTCTTTGACTGTGGATTTTAGAAATAGGCCCATTTTGAATTCTAAGAGTGCGAAGAAAAGAAAAACTTCTCAGGTCTGAATCATTAGGACTTTACACTTCCAGAAGCAGCATCAAATACCTGCCCATGTTCGCCATAGCTTTCCCCCCAATTCCTGGCACGCACTTACTTAGGATTGTGTTGTTCTTCTGCCCTTTTAGCTTCTAGTTTTAATGCTATTCTCTTTTTCCCTCCACGACATTGAGTGATGAATTCAGAGGACTTCCAGGCAAACACCACCCCTGTTACCCACAACTGATCTATCATCTAAACTATGCAACATCTGGAGAACTGGAGTAGCACATGCTCCTTGCAGTCTTTTTTTTTTTTTTTTCAATTAGGAAAAGTAATGGGACAGTTATGAACGAGAGAAGGAACTTGGATGTAGGTATGGGGGTAGGCAGGGTGTTGATGACTATGTAAAATCAGTGGAATGCCTCTCTGTATTTGAAATATAGCTATAGATCCTCCATGAGGGGAGGGGTGTGTCTTTGTTGTAAATAAGAACTTACCTCTGTGCCTGGCCCATGAGAGCAGCTCAAATACGGTTCTCATTTTCTCCCCTTAAGCATCTCAGAACTGTCTGCCTGGCAACTTCAAGCACCACATTCCAATTCCTACCCTCACCCTATAAGCCATACTGACAAATGGGCAATTTGTGGGAAGGCAAAATGTATATTCAGTGTCTCACCTGCCTTGTTGATAACCAGTTAAGACTTTGAGTGAGACCACTAATAGTTACCATATAGTACATATTCAGTTCCTAGTTCAGGAGGAATGCCAGTGCAGAGGTGCCAACTTTGCCAGCAGATCATTAGATTCCCGCCACCTTTCCTGGGCACTCCTGTTCTGGAACTATGTGTCTTTCTCTTTTGTCTTCTCCACTCAGTTCCCACAGTCATACATGTAATACATGTTTATTAGGTAAATATTTTGTGGCAGACACTGCTAGACATTGGGGATACAGAGATGAGTAAAATGGACACGGGTGTTTTCCTTACAAAGCCAATAACCACGACAAAATTGGTTGCTGAATTGTTTTGTGTTTGGGATAGATAGAAGGGAAGCCGAACTGAAACTAGACTTGGACAGGTACCCATCCAGCCAACCCTGATAAGCAATGGCTGTCTCCAAAAACCCCTAAATCATGGCTTTTCGAAAGAAGAGTCATGGGCTCTTCCTAGAGTTCTCGTACAATGGCAAAAGCGTGCCAGCCCCGTGCAGCCAATGGGCTTACCTTTTGACACAAGACTCTATCATGTCACTTGCCATCAACTTTAGCCGTTGTTCTAGGTGCTTTCCAAACTCCTCCTCAGGCCAGTGCAGGTCCCGAATGAAGGTCTGAAGGGCGTCAAGTTTCCAGAACAGATCTTCTGAGGTGCCCGATCCATTACTGGGAGGATAAGAAGTGCAAACAGAGAGTCACCCGGTGGCCTTGGGCTCCATGGAAACTGACACAGACACAACTGGGGGCTGGAAGGCTTAAGGCAAACACTGGCTTCCACATATGACACGGCGTGTGTTGGCTGTGGAGGAGGGGCAATCTCCACCAGCAGATTTTGAGTTTTACCATACATGGCTTAGTGGACTTTGCTCGGCCAATTACTCCAGACCAGTGAGGAGTCTGAAGAAGGTGTTGTCCCGTCGCAACTAGAAGGGTGTATGGTAAAATTCAGTCTTCCTGAATAACCACATTAGCACATGTGATGATTCAGACGAAGGCCATGAGCCAGGGGGAGAAGTAGGTCTCCACGGATAATAACTACATGACAACATGCAGTTATTAAAATTCAGGGTTTCATGCATTTCCCCAGCTCCCCTCCAGAGCAGAGGCCTCTTGAAGACTGCACACGACTTTCAGTTTTAAGAGGACAGTGCTAACAAAGTGGTGAGCGAGGACCTGCTTTCTCTCTTGAAGAGCTGGAAAAAGACTGGGGTGACTCGGATTGAAGTGCGAACATGAGGGTACCTTGAATCCAAAGTTCCTGTTTAGTTTGGTGATTATTCCAATTTTCCTGGACCAGCCCACTGCACAGGCAGCCCCTGGAAAAGGGCAGTCGGAGCAGAGGAGGTGAGAGCACAGGAGTATTTGCAATGCTTCAGGGCTCTGAACCTGAGCTTTTTCTCTCATTGCGAGATCTCACCCAGTCCTCTGTACAGATGGGGAAGAGGGACCTGATTCCTTTCTGCACAATGGCATCTGAGAAACTGTCACCTAGGGCATCCACGGAGAGCCTGTGTGCGCGGAATGCTTGACCTCACCATCCTGCTCTTCCCTCGCTGGCTTTCTCTTTTGTGAGGGTCCCGTTTGGCCCTCTGAGGGGTGACTGCCCCGTCCCCTTCCTCGCATACCACTAATGCTAACACAGTAGTCTATCAAATGTCCAGCACACCATGCATTACCACTTGTTCCGACATCGTCTATAGAAACAGATGAGCGTGGGTGTTTCTATTGTGACAGATGCCAGCTGCATTGAATTAATGCTTCAGAGAGAAAGATAGCCAGTGCATAGAGGCATACACAGCTACTGCGGGGCAGGGAGGGGCGAGCGCCCAGCATGCCGAGACGCAGCCTGGGGCCTGGGCCGACAGGACAGACCAGTCTGAGGTCAATACGGAGACGTATCTGACACAAAGGAGCAGGTAACACGCCCTTAAAATGAAAGGTGGCAAAGGAGGAAACTGGAATCATGAAAAGATATAGAATCAGGCATTTCCTGGCGGACGACCGAGAACTCATGCCTTTGCAGACATAATGTCGTGCAGAAGTGGGGGAGTGCACTGTCTCTCTACAAAAGTTCAGCCTTCCCCCTACCCCATCTTATGCTCAGAAAAAAAAGAAACCCCAACTTTGTCTGGTCTAAGCCCCGTTTTGGAACTGCATGGTTTATGTTTTAAATCATTAAGTACATATGAATGCAATAATTGGTATTTATTACAACAACATTTTGACATCCATCTGGTTTCGGAGTTTCAAAAAATTCTTGTAGGGTTTTTTTTCTTTGAAGAGCTTATTATTAAGTTTTGACATGAGGAAAAGAATATTTTCTTTTTATTTTTAAGATAAACTGCTAATGTTAAGGCAATAGCACCAAGATTATTTTGATTGCTGAGCAGTTACCAAAATGTGTTCCCACTCATGCCTTAATTAATTGAACGGAGACCATTATCTGCTTTATTACAATGTCTTGATTCATATCTTTTCAAAAAACAGTGTCACAGAGCATGCACAGAAGAAGGTAAGAGAAGCTTTAAGATGTTTATTTTTAACTTTTAAACTATCTAATCTAGCTTTTAATATAGTCATCTTAGCATGAATATGATGTTTTTCTTTGATTTTTCCTTAGATATAAATTTTTTTGCCGCTTTAATTTGCCTTTAAAATAAAACCAGGCACTTGCACCATATGACTCCACAGTGAACTTATGAGCAATTGTAGATTTTAAAAAATATTAGGCCATCTGAGGGAGCCAGGTAGAGAAGTCATCTTAATGTCCTGTTCTTTACCTGTATTAATACGAGAATAAAAATGCTGTGGGCCATCTTGATGAATGCGATTTTGAGATTTCAAAACATCTCGGCCAGTTTCAGATCATTTTTTATTCCTTTGATAAAAACACTTCCCTTTGAAAATGTGCCAATCTATTCTTTTAAGAAAAAGCTTATCTGGCCTATAATTAGCTGTGGTCGAAAAAAAGGATCAAAGGAGAGTATAGAATCGCTAAACTTTATTTCACTTATTAAATCATGCACATGGTTCTGATTTAATTTCTCTGAGGTAGGATTTAGGGGTGCTGGATCTTCTTCTTGGTAAGGAAGAAAAGGAAGAGGACTCATTTGCTGCTCTAGAAGAAACGGCTGCTTAATCCCCTCTCCCCAGCCACTGGCTTTGAAGAAGGAGCCCAGGCTCCAGGTAAAACCACCCCTTACAACCCAGGTGTTTGTAGGAATGAAGACAGAGAATGACTCTATACTCCGACCACAGATCACATGACTAACAAGAGTTTAATTATTTGCTGTTTGAATCTTGCTTCTTATATTCAGAGACCTTCTTGCTGCCTAGATCTCAAAGCCTTATATTGTGCGTTGATCTTGGAAATTATCTTTGGATAATACAAAACTAGGCCTTGGGGAAGGGGAGATAAAAAAGGTTATGATGCAATATGTATATGTATCCATTCCCCACTATAAATATATTTATTATGTATCACAAACATAGACTAATAAAAAAAGACTAGGGCTTGATCCATTAAGAAATTTTTATTTTGTCTTGAACATACTGTGACTACATTTTGCCTCTGTTAACACAGAAATATGCCTTATGGCTTGAACAATCTCTAGGAATTTTTATTGTTTAAAAAAACACCTCCAAAGCCAGCTTCTAGGTAGGTGTGTGTACCCCTTTATAATTGGATCAAGCCAGAGATGACTGGCCAGCCCATAAAATAGGTTTCCTGGACTATGTTTGAATGATTAACTTCTTGAGTCATGTCACCTACATTTAGAAGGGGGATATGGTCTTTCTGCAAAAGAATTTAGGAAGTGAAATTCAGTCCTCAAGCATTCAGTGGGCGTAAGACAAATTGTTAGTACTGTATATATAGCAAACGTCTTACAAACATGATACATGCCAGAAATAAACAATATTGTCTCTGCATGATCAGCAAAATATGTCTAATTATCCATCTCCTTCTCTGTTATATAGGATGTATAGAAATAAACGATGCATATCCATGCCAAGATCACTTAAATTTAAATTAGATCTAATGTGAACTGAATACACACTCAGCATCATATATAGCAGCCATCCATGACGGTGCCGAAAATGTAGGCATTTGTGGGATGCCTAGAGGGATGTTAACTGGTAGATTTGGTACTTTGGGAAGGTTCACATTGGGTAGGTTCACATTGGGTAGGTTACTGGTTAAACTCCTGTAGAAAAAACAGACAGAAAGAAAAATACCATCACAGTGACAATGCAGATGTGGCAGAAGCACACAACAGTTGTAAATAAATTGGCTAAATCCACAGCAAGACAACAGTGAAAACTCAAGCGACACACTTCAGAACGCAGCTTACAGATGCGGAGCTGTGATGGTGCTCAGTACGAATAAACAAAACATATTAATGGCCAAAAATTCACCACAGAGTGATTGAAAAGTGTAGATGTTCAAGGAGCACCTCTATACAATGACTGCAGGGTTCAGATGACTTTGGGTGGGACCTTCATTCTCCAAATCCATTGCCAGAAAAATGTAGAACTTGTCTCGCACTAATAACATGAAGTTTGTGGAATTCTTGACATGGCCAGTGCTGGGGCCATGGAGAAGCAGCTGGGATTGATCGAAATGGCAGAGGAAGAGGCGGGAAGGGGAGAAGCTGATCAACAGGTGCAGCGGTGTTGTTTGATGGGAATGAACTGTGCTGTGCTGGGTCCAGCAGGGTGAACATAATTCACAATAAGGCATTATATGTCTCAAAATGTTTGGAGGAGGGGAATTTGAGTGCACTCACTGCATAAAATTGATAAAAATCTAAGGTGACAGATCTAATTACCCCAAGCTGATCACTACTCTATGTATACACAAATCAAAGCATCACACTATGCTTCATAAATCATGTAAAATAGTACCTATGGATCAAAAGATAAATTTCAAAAGGATAGGAACGGCAAATGGTGCAGCAGTTTAATTTTCCTAGTTTTACTTACAGGTTATAGGCAATAGCAGTATATTTCTCAAGTCAGATAGCAGATCAACCCGGAACAGGAAGTGCATCCCCTGAACGGACACAGACTGGGATGCACAGAAATTGAATACTTTCTAGCTGTTTCTGGTACAGTCAGGAGTGTGTGCAATGGGGTATCAGAGCTGAAGGTGAGGAAGAAGAAATCAGATCAGCAAGGATCAGCTTTTGAGCAATTGTAAGGAACATTTAAAGAAAATGGAAACTTCCTCTCCTGAATGAAGACCATTTAAAATGAGGAAATGTTTACATGCAGAAACAGATCCCTAGGAAAAGAAACCCACATTCAGTTTTCACATAAAACTCTTAGGCCAAACTTATATATATGATGGGCTTCACATCATGGGAGGCCTTTTGCTCTGGGAAGCACATGGGCTGGAAGTTGCAGGGAGGACCAGGATGTCTTGTTTCTTGATAAATGATGATGACAAGGGTGTGTTCAGTGTGTGAAAATTAATCCAGTGATGTATTTTTCTATAAAAAATTAAAATTAGTTAAAAACAAATAAAACATTAAAAATGTTACCTTCTGTCAGATTTTTGTTTTTGAACAAAATTGACGAACTGATGTGTGGAAGAGAGAGAGATGGTTTTATGAATAAAGAGATTAAACAAAGCCCCCAGCTCAAATCAGCGCTCTCTTTGGAAGGTCTGTGTCATACACTGCTCCACAAGCTGGCACTGTGCGCTTTGCAGTGGCATTTTCAGGGTGTTCCATCCAGCCAAAGTCACTGGCACGGTAGGGCTCAGCCTAACTCTGCATCTGAGCAGAGCCTTCCTGCTTGAGTGGAGCTGACAGCACTTTGGCAAAGGAGCTAAGGTTCTCTTTTTGGATCTGGTAGGAGAAGAGCAAGTTTTGCCAAAGCAGCTCTGCCCCGGGCAAGCTGTGTTTGACTAACAGGACTCCTGGGGGGCTGGAGCTGCCACCTCTGGGCTTACTTCATGGGCAGGCTTCCTGCTAAGTAAGAAACTCTGGACCCTGGAGATGCCTGGACACCTGTCTCCTTCTACAAATTACCCTTTCCCTATGGCAATAGAGTGCTGGGTATAGACTGAAAACTCTAGAATGCAAAACTGCCAACCTGGCATCCTCCTCTTCAAGGGAACTGAGGTGTCTCAAAGATTTGTCCTTTATGTTTCACAATGTGGTAAAGCCAATTACATACATCTCTGCCTGGGACTGGAGAGTGCTTTTGTGGGAGTGACCGAGTGGGGAGCTAAATACGGCTATTAAGAAGGTAGAAAAAAATAGAACTTTTCCTTCCATGTGTCTCTGTAAAATGGGGAATTTGCCTTTGAATTTAGTGGTTCTCAGTCATAAACACTACCATGTAACAAATCCACTGGCGATCTCCACGGAGACATGTGTATGCCTATATAAGCAAATGTGATCATTAAATGATACACACACTGAATAATGATCAAGGAATTAAGAGATCTTAGAGATGGCAGCCTGGAAAGTTAAAATGTCAATTCTGAGCAAATTAAAAGCAGCTAGAAATGAATAACATACAGATGAGTGCAAAAGCAACTTAATTTAAACATATTAGCGGATGGTGAGTACACAAATTAGAAGCAAACTTCACTTTGCACACAAAAATAAAAAATACTTACATTAATCAAAACATATTGTAACTGTAAAATATGACATTTTGGCTGGACTACTGCACTGGGCTCAAATGGAAACTTTTCCATGGGACATATTATAATGGTCTACTTTAAAATAATGAATTTTTTTTGCTATTTCTGCTTTTAGCAAAATAATGTAGTGCATTACTGATTTAATTAATATTTCACTTAGATATTAAAGCATATTAGTAGCCAAAGAGGCCAATTCCAAGCATAATATTTCACTAACATGTGTGACAAGAGGACATTTTCTCTTAGCGCTCAGGTCCAACGCCCAGGCTCCTGGAGCTGGCAAAGGCTGTAACCCATTGTTATTTTAAAAGAGAGTCCTTTACCAACTACACAAGAATGAGTTAGTCACTCTTCTCTGTGAGGATCATAATTGTATGTCTCTGGATAGTGCAAGACATGGAAATTGCAATTCTAACAATTGGTCTATGTTAAAAATTAGACTCTCATTCATTTTGGAAACTGCTGAAAAAGGATAGTTTTCATTTAGCTCCCACTTTTAGTGCATAGAATTAAAGAATCCCTATATACTCTCACCTGTGGATCAGTGTCACTGATGTGTGCACTGTGGCACTTCTGCTGGATGGGGCTGCCTGGGTGAAGTCATCCCTTACGTCTTAGAGCTAATTCTAATCAAGATAATGTATCCAGGCAAATACCACTGTCTTCTCTCAAAGATGTCTGCTTCAAGTTTGTGGAAGAGGGTACAGTTGTAGATGGACAGCACTTCCTACTTTTAAGGGTCATTTATTGCATAAACACATAATATATCTTTGCTCTTCATGGTTTGGATATGAGAGCCTCTTTTAGTATCTCTGTTCTTGGGTCTAATCCCTATATTCAGTCATGGACTCTCTTTGACACCTCTCTAGAGTCTACAGGGACATTTTTTGAAAAACTCTTACATTAACTACCCTCCTCAAACTTCCTTTTCCATGGACAGTTAATAACACAGGTGTGCTTTTAAAAATATTCATTCATGAACTATATGTAACCCTGTGCTTTATATATAAAAAGAGTAAGGTCTTTCTCTACCCCGCCACATACCAATTTTCCCCAGTTTCGGGGCTGTGAAACCATCAAGGCTGCACCACTTATAGAAGGAAGTTCCAAACTTCATGGGATTTAAGACCCTCCCAAACACCTCTCTGAGGCTTGCCTCCTCCTTGACATCCATGCTGACCTAATCAAACACTTGCTAGTTCTTTTCCATACTCTGTCTTCTCACCGCTGCTTAAGCTCATGCTTTTTGTCATCTTCCCCACCACGTTGAAAATGTGCTCTCCACGCCATTTCCTTCATAATTCCTCAGTGGAAGTCTGTTCCTCTCTCTTCTAAGCTCTTCGCACATCTTTGTGTATCATTTATACATGGGTGTACTGGTAAATAAAGCCATTCTTACGTGCATGTTGTTCAGACACAACGAGTTTGGAAGTCTTAATCATGGAAAGATGTCTTTTTCACTTTCTTATCCCCATAGTTCTCCTACTGTGTCCTTACACTGCACCCTGTATCTTGTAAATTTCCTAAGGCTGGAGACCATTGGAGGTGTGAGGTAATCATCCATGCAGTGGTGACCAGATGGGTGTATGAAGATGGATAGGAAGAGTCTCATTTCTGGGACCATTAGCACTGGAAAGCATTGGCTAGTCAAGGTCCTTGCTTTATAAAGAAGGATCTTGAGTCTCAGAAAGGTCAATGGAGGGAGGATTTTAACCCAGAAATCCTCGTAGAATAAGGGCAGCTGACCAGTTACAAGCAGAGTTGGGAGCTCTGATTGCAAGTCTGACACTTGTCTGTTTCACACTGGGACAGCTACCGTATTGCTTAGCGTCTCTGGTCAGATGTTTGTCATTCAGTTATTCACATCTTTGGCAATACGGAAAAGGGTATTATTTTAAAAACACTTTGCATATGTACAACTTGGGCACAGAGGAATAAAATGCATTTTTTGAAAATGAGTGGCTGGGGAATGTGGCTCAGCAGTAGAGTGTACTAGTATGTACAAGGCCCCGGGTTCAGTTCCCAATTGAAATGAAAAGAAAGAAAGAAAAAAGAAGGAGAAGAAGAAAGAAAAGTGACAAAGCTGGATTTTACAGTGTGCATCTATCAAGAAGCAGCATTTACTGTCGCCTGCTAGGGCCATCCTAGCCTAGAAGGGGTGGTGATGAAGCCAAGGGTTCCCTGGGCCTGAGATCTTCACACAGAGACCAAGTGCCATCTGTCAGGAAAGAGCCCGGGGTAGGGGAGGACACTGACCCAGCAGGACTGGACCAGCTGCCTTCTAGAACGTCTCCCATCTTGAAGGCCATTATGAGTCATGGACAAAGAGCTGACAGAGAACAGTGGGTGGGAATGTTGTCCACTCACTTGTGGGGACCCAAAACTCATACTCAGGGGTCCCACGAAGGTTGCAAATAACCTGCCCAACCATGGTGGTGGCCTGCGACCTATGCTGATTGGTGCCCACGATGGTGCTGTGGGCTGTGGATGTCACGACCCACCTGGGCCTGTCTCTGAGATGCTGGTTCTCTTCAGCTGTGCTACCAGCCATCCACTGACAATTTCCAGTGATGTATAAAGACTCCAACCATGGCTGCACCTGGCTGAATGGCAAGGGAAGCACAGCCCCTCCTTTCTTCTCAGAGGTGGAAGGCTCCCTCAAGAAGAAGACAGCCACAGGGTTTAGCTCTTCTACCCACTGAGCCAATAACATTGTACCAAGCCAAAGATTTGTATGTCTGTATTCTCTTACAGGGCCATAGTTTGAAATAAGGAAATCTGAAAGACAAGTAATCCTTTTAATTCTATTTTTAGCAAACTTGGCACATGGGTAGCATTTTCTCCTCAGAGTGCTGCTTTTCTTTAACATTGTTAGCCCCAGTTGTCTTGAAGTGAGCTTCATGTTGCACTTCCCATTTTACCTATAGTCAGGTGCCTGCGTTCATGACATGTGAAAAACAAGAAAACAGAACTATTTGCAGACAGCAGTTGTTTGGGAGAAAGGCCGTGTGTGTGTGTGTGTGTGTGTGTGTGTGTGTGTGTTGGAGGAATATGTGGCAAAAATTGAAACACAAAATTAGTGAATGAACTAAATTTACCTAAGTCAGATTCTTGTTTTTGGGTGAGCTTGAAAAGGATACCAACATGGTTGTTCTTTACTTGGGCAAAAATCTAAGGAAACGAATTCCTGCCTCTTTACAACGTTTTCACAAGAATGCTCACAGAGGAGAGCCTATATTTGGTTTGGTTTTCCTTATGTGGCAGGAGTCACAGAAAGGTGTGTTCCTCTTAGCACATACCCATCTCCCCACATGTTTTTTATGTCTTCCACTCAGTGCCTTTCTGCAAAGCTCTCACAGTACCCACACTCCATTTACAAATCAGCTAATAAAATGTGTGACTTAAAAGAACTTTGACTTAGCTTAGGTTTGGGTTGGCCACTAAAAAACTCCCCACCTACTCCCCACAGGCCCATAGTATTCAGAATAAATTGAAAAACAACCACAGTCAGACTCACTAACTCACAGTACAGTTATAGACAGTTTGCACAGACTTATTTACAAAACAGACACATGTACATAATCTCCAGGTGATTTTCACAACTCTTATTCCTTTATAAAATTGTAGTTCTAGTTGAAGTGGTCCACAAGTTCAACTTCTTTTCATCAGTAAAAATCCCCCCAACAAAACATTCCCAGACTATGTCTTCCAATTGTGAAAATGATTTTGATTCTATCTTTACTTCTGATAGTACTAAGAATATTTAATGCTTCCAAAGGAATAGCAGTCATATGTTTGGCTTCTGAAAATTTTAACAGATTATAAAATGACTTTCGTGACATTATCACAGATCTTCATGACAATTCTCAGATCCTGGGTAGGGACTTTTTCAAAAACCAGTTTTGCAGATGAGCAAACAAGTTCAAAGAGATTGAAACCCTGCCTTCTGGCTGGTAAAGGGAAAAGCTCACCCTAAATGTAGGGCTCTTCCAGGAATAGTGAAGGGTAGCAATCATTTCTTTCCCATGTGTGTTGGCAGTAGTACCTTCCGCATTTAAACTCAAGGAAGTAAATGCTATTTCAAGACCACTGCTATTTTCAAAATGTGAATATTACTCATTTGTATCTTTTCCTTTTCACAGCTATTCTCCAAAGCACGACTGATTTGATTATCGTAATTAATAAGAGATGGAGCCTTTCATCATGGGACCTGGTTCTATACTCATAAGTTAAAAGTCAACAGACCATTATAAACCTGAGCATAATAAACTAGAATTTAGACTTCTTAGTACTTGAAAATAAAGAGCTACTACCTATGTACCTTCTTTTAGTGGGGCAGGACAAAAACTTCTCTTGTGGCTCAGATACAGAGGAGGCAGAGAAAGGCACACATCTAATATTAGAGGGAGGATCTTGAGTCGTAAAACTGCTTAAAAATAGGGCACACATCAGGGTTTCCAAATTGAGGAACAGCCTTTTGAGTATGTGTTCTTAAAACTTGCTGATACTTATCCCCATTTGCTTGTATTGGTTGCTATATTCCAAAGATATAAATGGGTAGAAAGAACAGAATGATTTTCTTAAGGGAGTACGGCGGAGAGAATAATGTAACGGCAAAACCAGTGCTAGGCTTTGCTAGAGCTCTCCAATCACACTGAAAAACTACGTATTCCAGATAAAGGAATCTGAGATCCGACTCTGGCAACCCTAAGCTCTGGTCCCTGGGCTGGCTGGGGATGAAGCTGCCACTGAATCCGCCAAACACTTTGAAACAGGCCCTAAACTCTGCCAAGCAGTTGTGGAAATTAACAAACTCACAGCTCCCAGAATTTCCCGTGACTCGACCTGCAGGAGATAATCCAAAAACACATGCGTACTGTAGTCAGCTATGTTTAGGAAACTCAGGGTTAACAAGATTCTATACTACCAGTTTCTCAGTTTTCTAATGTGTTAGTGTCCAGACAAGGGGCTGGGTGGAACAGTGGGGCATGTAGCATTTCCTAAACACATTGGGCCATGAGAATCCTTTTTCTTTTTAGGTTACATTAGAAAGGCTTAGACCTTGGAATGGCAAACCACAGCCCTGTTTTGTGAATACAGTTTTACTGAAACACAGCCACACTTGTTTGTTTACATACTATCTATAACTATTTTCTTGCTACAAAGGTAGAATGAAGTAGTTAAGACAGATTATGTGACTTAAAAAGCCTAAGTATTTACTATCTGGCCTTTCATAGAAAAAGTTTGTTGATCTTCCCCAAAACCCTATGGAACACACTTTAGCACATAGTTCCTGAGGATAGGAACTATTTGATTAAAATACACAGTATCAGCCAGGTTTATCTCTATTAATTCTTATGTATGTTGTGTGGTAAAACAAAGGTTACACTCCAAGAACCATTTCTCACCATTCCCCCTCCATTTGGTTAAAGAAGGTCTGAGTACCATAGTAGGAAATATGTATGGTATTTGCTCTCTGTCCATATTAACAATGAAAATCATGCCACACCATTAATCCATTTCTGCATGACTCTCCAGCCATCTGTACCCAAATTCCGATAGTATCAAAAGAGGTGTCCTTACTTGACTGGTTCCCATGATTCCCGCTCAAAGCCCCTGTGAATGGATTGTGCAATTGAGGACTCCATCAAATCCACATATCTAACAACAAGTGGGGCAAACAGGTCTTGCAGGTGTTTGTGAAATTTTCCATTGCGCAAATTATCTAGAACAGATAAGCAAAAGCTTGGTCAGAACCCATAATTGCTTTACCTATGGATTAAGTACAACGTACACAAAGAGATGATTGTCTTCTGTATTTGATACCCTGCCTTGAAGGAAGCCAAAAAGAGAGCAAAAAAAGAACATGAAGAACATTAAAGCTCATGTTAAATTATGCTTTCTTTCCCTTTCACAATGTGTATCAATCTTACATGCATATATCTGGTAATCTGAGCAACTACTTTGAAGATAATAATATGCAATATAACAATCATTGTTAATTTCCTATCATCTTGTTTTGAAATTATACATTGTTTTTATTAATATTTTATTATCTTTAGAAAAAGAACACTTTACCTTTTTACCTCACTTTTCTAAAAAGAAAAACAATCATGCTCTTTAAAAAAAAAAACACAAGCAACAATCCACACCATTTTTTATGTTTTATTTGTATCCACTTCTTTTCTTCTCATTAATTTAGCAGGAAGAAAGAACATTCTCTCCTCCCTCTTCTTCATTGCTCTTCCTGGAAGGGTCTATTTTATGGCAACTGTTACTATAAAACAGGAAGCTAGAAACTGCTTTTCATCCAGAAAGCATCTTTTGATAAAACTTAATAAAATGTGAAGAGGTTAAGCTAATTAACTTGTTCTGGTGTAAATATAGTACAAGGAATGGACTCCTCTTCTCACACTACTTTTGGGTTCTTCTGTCTAGTCAGGAGAGGGCTTCCCTGCAACAGAGCACTCTCTGCCAGAACACCCATCAGCTGTAAGTTTTGGGTGCCTATGGGTATGTGTGTTTGCCAATAACATAACTATGAAGAACTCCATCTAACCTGCGGTCTTCTCAGATTAAAGATCTCTTAGCACCATGTTTATCTGCAGACTACACAAGAAAGTATGCATTCAAAGATGATACATACAGTCGGTACAGAGGAAATCATTCAGCAGCTGAAACACTGGAAAACTGTCCCACGTGTCTGGGGGCTGCACCTCTAGGGCTGCATCCATGTCCACCGCAAAGAGTGACAGGAACGTCTCTGCATGCTCCACCATTAAGTCTGACCACCATGCAAATGCCTTTGAAATGTGGCAGAAAAACAGCAGAGAAAGAGGTAATGAGATTCTTCCCCGGACACAGGACGTGAACTGCAGCCCTCACTGTTTCGGACGGATTGTGCATCCAGCGGGGTTGGGTCATTTTATTGTAAAGAGAACAGTATTCTGGGTACAAATGGGACTCTGAGCCCAAGACAGGGCTCTTCATGATTCCATGCCTGCCACAGAGAGCTTTTTTGCTGACTTGTAGGTCAGAGGATGCAGCTGCAGAAATGACAGATGTGGAACTTCTGTTCAATTTACAATAACTCAGTAGGTTTTGAGTCATGCTCTATATCATTACTGTGGGCTAGTTCTTGCTCTAAGGTATTGGGGTTTGGGAGTTTCTTCACTGTGTTTATGGGTTTTCTGCTGGTCTAACTTGAAAATTTGTGATTATTGTTCACTTAGAGCTACATGGCTGGGGCTCAACTGTCTCTGGTCTCACAGAAATTCAGGGGCTCATGTCTTCCTACACAATGGGAACCTTATTCCTATTTCACACTAAGTCAGAGAAAGCCATTGCTGCAATTGTCACAGAACTTTTGAGGTGAAATCTCTTTCTGCAAAGGAGCCTTTGGTTTTACATTCACTCTGGAGGAAAGATCAGGCTTAGGCTAGGAGACACCGAGTAAGATCAGGACTCATGATTCTGGGGGTTGGACACATATGTACATTGAAAACCAAAAAATATCAGTGAAGTAACTCATTTGCATGCATGTGAGCCCTTAAAAATCATTGTGCACGGTCTCAGGGGCGGCATTCACATCAGACCGGGCCAGATGTGAATGCAGTTCAAAGGCAGGCATGCATGTTGACTAATCATTTCTGGCAGGGAGCATGCAGAATGAGTGGCGGTGTCAACAGGCCCTGTTTGCTGATTTCAGAGAGCAGTAAAACAAAAACAAACTGCCAGCCTCTTCTTGTCCCCCACCTCCCCATTCAATGCTGTGAAGTATTTACATTGGAAACATTTTCCGGAGCATTCACCAAAAAATGATGGGAAGGCATTTGGAAACATGGAAGATGCTTATGGAAATAATTCCATAAATGAAAGGATTTGTTCAATGGCCAAGCTCTTCTGTGATCTAGTTATCGAAGGAATATTCTAACAGCCACTAGGAGGCAGAATAGGGTCCACCTCTCTTCTTTCGTGAGCTTTCACTTTACTTACTTCTCCTTTATCAACATGTGGCTGGTTTGCAAATTAAATGGAAAAAATCAAGTCATGGACCATTCTGCAAGGTCTGCTTGGCTGGAAATAGACACCTGCTGTTTCCATTCTAGTTTACAGTAAAACCTCACTGATTCAGAGTAAAGGGAATCTAGAAACGCTGGTCTGTCAACAAAAAGAAGCCTAAACTGTTGACCTTTCTAAAAAGAGATATCATGTCACTGCTTTGGATGAGGTCTGTCATGGGAGAGCAAAGTGAAGCGTATTTGTAGTATTCATGTCCACAGTAGTTAGTGTCTGTCTGCGTCATACATAGGCAGACTTTGTAATACTGACAGTTGTAGATAAGTTGACTTACAAACTGAAGTTAAAAGATAGAAGATTTAATGTCATAGGTCTTGGGATGGGAAAAAATACAGGATGCCTCTAGTGTGTATGAAGAACCTTTAGATTTTCAAGAAAGAGTTGAGAGCATGTCGGAGTTATTTTTTTAAAAAATTAGAAAAGCTATCTCTGCAGTTAAATTATCTGCAATCAAGTTGTATTTGGGTCTGAACCGATGAGGTTTTATTGTAGATTTACCACCCTGGGGCCTGGGGCTTCATCCACTGCCTCTTGATTAAACCAGCAGAGACAGAAATCCTCCATCCCAACCCCCAGGGCTTTCTCAGCTCTTTGCCTTTTAGGCAGAGACAATTTAATCACTGGAATTTATTGGAGCCCCATCCCCACCCCTGACCCTACATGGAAGGCTCAGTCCTGTCAATCCCAATCCAGGATATTTGTAGAATTTACAGGAGAACATCAAATGTTGGGTAGTACTTATTCCCTCCTTTTCTGTTTTTTTCTGTTCTTTTTTTTGAGACAGGGTCTTGCTATGCAGTCCAGGCTGTCCTTGGACTCACTATGTAGCCCAGGTTGGTCTTGAATTCACTATATAGCCCAGGTTGGTCTTGAACTTGAAGTGATCCTCCTGCCTCAGCCTCCTGAGTGCTGGGATCATAGGCCTGCACCACTACGCCAAGCTAGATCTTATTCTTGAATTAAATGATTAACTTCATATCTTCAGTATGAGTCTAAGAAAACAAGTTACTGGGAAGACTGTGCTGTCTTCCCAGACATGATTTTGCTCCAGGATGATAGGAAAAAACAAACCAAAACAAAAGCCAACCGTGAATGTCTGAAATTAAAAATTTCTTGGTCCAACTTCATATCTGGTTCTTACCAGCTTTTTAATTTAAAAGTCATAAACCAGAGACCATAAGAAGCACCACATCTACCATCTGTAGAAAATTCAGTCTCTTGTTGTAATTTAGTGTATTACTGAGTAAGTACCTACAGTCCCTGCAATAATAATCATATGTGTTGGTGGCTCTTTGATTTCTGTGTTATGCATTATCAGAATGGGACCTGGTGGATGAAATCAGAATTCTGGTGACCCAAAGAGAGTTTAAATTTGGGGTTTGCAGAAGTGAAAACTGAGCTATTTTTGGATATCTAAGGTAGCTATTTTCAGAGCCTTAAAAACAAATCTGATTCTCTGAGGAGAAAGATTCTAGGGAGGCAGTAATAACCACAAGGCCACAGTATAGACCCAGTTACCCAAACAGAGTTGTGTGACTGGCCGGGCTGGGTAGGATATATATATATATATATATATATATATATATATACATAATTTATGCTTGCTCCTAAAGGTGAATTCTCTTTTTATAGATGAAGTACACCTCATAGTGGTGGTGTGTACCGAAAGTCTCAATAAACCTTTTCCAAAGATAATAAGGAGTTACACATTAGCTTCTATATACTTACCCAGTGCTTTTTGTTATTTAAAGACAAAGTTGTGTGCTTTAGGGTACAGTTCACCACAGTGAACACACTGTATTTTGCACACAAACTAACATGTATATATGTACCCCTTTGTGTACCACAATACATATATACATATACATACGTATACATAGAGAGAGATTGGGAAGGGGCAGCAATAATACACAAAGGCATAATTCATATGCATGTGAATCGAGCAGGCCCTTAAAATAGAATTAAGTTGCAAGTAAAAGAGAAATGTGACAATTGTTACCATACACTGCATTGCCTATAGTATCAGGTATGATTAGCTGATGACAGTCTTTTCTTTGGGGACATTCAATTATGCTGTACAGGAATTAATCATGGCTTTACAGATTATTATTATTTCTTCCTTCCTTTGCAAGGAAAGATAAGTCTGTTTGTCACTTTTGTCTGTGTGGTACCAACCAACAACGCTGCCTCAAAGTTAAGATCTGCACTTAGGACTGAGTGATTTTTTAAAAAGTTTACTGAGCCCCCAAAGAATATGGGTAGTAGAAAAAAATCCTCTTCAGCCTGTTTTAAAAGGAAACCCTGCCTGCAGGGCTCCGGAGTAAATTCTACCTTGGCTGCTGGAGTCCTCTTTCTCTTGACCCAGGAGTCCCCTGGGAGCTCCTAGTGCTCAGCCTTCTTTGGAAGGTGCCAACCAAGGGGGCAGAGGTGAGCCCTGGGGTTGGCATTGCCAGGACCTCTTCTGCGGCTGCAGTCTGTGAGAGCCAGCTGTGACTAGGCAGGTGTGTGGTTCAGGACCACTTCACCATGAAAGGAGTCTGCTGCTTCTTCCAACATTTTCTGTCCATTCTCATTCATTCGGTACTTTCCGCAGAGCTTGGTCCTTTTTATCCCCAGATATTCATATAGTTTGCTTCCTTAGGAATTTTCCCCCAGGGATACATCAACCGAGTTTTGTTGAGGGCTGGCTACATGCCAGGCAAAAGGCCAGACACTCAGCTTCACGTGGCCTTCTAGCCCAACAGCGCCATCCTCCCTTATCTCCGAGGGACAGCATCCAGCAAGCAAGTAACCAGGTGAAGGTCATGGAGGAGGGAGGAGGTGAAGCTGGAACTCAGACTTGGGCTTCTCTGGCTCGTGGGCTCCCTCCCACACCCTGCACCCGGCACTTCCTTCCTCGCTGCTCCTCATGAAGCACCGCGGGGCTCACTTCACACCCTCAGTATGTAGGTTTCAGAGAAGTAGCAAGGTTTCACGATGGGCAAAATGACTAATTTGGGAAATAATCCTATACACTTATCTAAAATAAAATTACTGTCTGAAACTCCTGAGTATACCAAAGTTTTCATCACTAATTTCTAAAGCGGTAATGAAAACAGAATTAAAATTATATCTAGCTTATTTATTTACCCTGGGTAAGGCCTGAGTACATCAGATTAAAACAGTTGTGGGCACCGTTACTGTGGCCGCATAGGACAAAGATTAATCCTTAGTGAAAAAAGACTCTTTGGAAAGGTAAAAAATACCTTCTCAGGAATAATTTTCTTCTGGTGCTTCTTTTGAGACATTTAGGCAAACAAGTAATTTTTCTTCACCTGTAGTGGCCTCACATAATAACTTGATCATAAACTGAATATATCTACTGTTTCCCTCTTTTATTCATTTAAAAGCACAACTGTGACTGGGAAAACCCATTTTCTTTTTATCCATGTCTTCAACAGTGGGTGGACTTGGGCAAGGCCTCAAGCACTCCATTTTAGGGCAGGCCAGAGTCCTGGCAGCCCTCACAGACAATACTGGACACTCAGAAGAACACACTTCCGGCACTTGAACCTCAAAAGCCTCAATCATACAAAAAAGTGAAAAAAATCCTAACCCAACTTAATTTCATGTGTCTGGAAGTTAGTCCTAGGTATGTGTGGTTAGAGGTGCTGATTTGATTCCCTCTGTACATCGACCGTACATAGTTGCTGGGTGCTGAATGACTAGTGGCACCCTCCTTGGGGGGTTGCACCCCATTCCCAGAGGGTTTGCAGGGGCTTCGTTATTCTATGACACTCTCTCTATATATAAATACTGTATATATGACTCACATACAGACAGCTGTAGAGGAAGATTAGTATCACTCCGACGAGCTACTAGTGGCTAAGCCCAGGACTCATTTGCTGTAGTAAAGGTGAATACAGACGGACATAGAAAACTACCACAGGCTAAAGACAGAATCAAGGCAGGTGGGAGGCGTGTATTAGGATGTAACTGCAGTCGTCGTAACTGTATCAATTGCTTCATGCACGCACAAGAGAATCACCCCACATTTACCCTGCGTGGAGGGTCACCCATGTCACAAGCAGTCCATTAGAAGGTATTGTTACATTCCTTGGGTCAGTGTTAGGAAGCAGGAGCACCGGGTAGAGTCCCGTTAGAAGACATGGTACTGGAGGGGCATGCACAGAGGATGACAGCAGGTGGCCGCTTTGCTTGGTTTAGTCACATACCTCTTTCCCCTGCCACGATCAGCCAAGATTGAAGGGAACAGTAGAGAGACAGGGAGGAAATTTAAATATGCAATCAGGCATTAGTCGGGATGGTTGGATTTATGGTGTGTTATGTATTATTTAGCTATTTGGTCAACTTTCACTTAGTCATGGGAATGATCATTTCGGGTGACTGAGAAATTACTGTGATGGAATGCTTTTCCCCTCTTTTTTCTGTAAATCTGAATGTAGAAGAAGAGAGAGAATTTGTGTAATTTTCCAACAGGTTACTTTAAGAAATGATTTTAAAGCTTAGTTTGAAACAAGCAGTGACATAACAGTTTAACCATGACGACCTTTGCTGGGAAGGGCAGGGTTGTGTACGTCCTTATCGATTTGGGAGTTAGTTGGCTTTGAGTTTCTTTGGCTTATGATTGTTATTAGGATCATCATTTAATAGTGGTTTGTTAAAAACATGTAAGCTGTACTTATTTGGGTGCATGTTAGAGAACTGACAAGTTGAACAACACAAAATAATTTCCTCTGTCACTACAGCCAGCAGCCTAGGCAATCTAAGTTTAAAACTAACGCAGACTGCACAAGCGGAGTAAGTTACAGAGATAAATTAAAAAAGATGGCTTGTGACCCACACACCAAAGAACCAATCAAAACAACAGTGGTGGTAACAGAAACAACCACAAGAGACCATAAAATATTTTGTACGCTCTGGATGAGGGTGACCAGATGTTGTCAGAATAATTAACTTTAAGATGTACTCACCTCCTTGTTCACTGTTAAAAACATCTGAAAAATTAGGCTGAGATGTACAACACGCAACTGCTTTTGGTTGTTTGAAACAACCTTCCAAAGACTTCTCCCAAAACTTTCACTTTCATTGTCCTTGCAAGCCCAGTTAAAAGGAAATGGGTGTTAAAGCATCTATTCACAACCTGCTGGACAGAGTCTGCTTGTCCTTCAGCTAAGGGTCACTCAGAGACATTTCCTGTGCAGACTGCTCACCTCTGCATGGTGCTCCTCATTTTGTTGAAGAACTTCAATGACTAGTTCAGCAAGACGTATTGTATCTTCGAGCTTTTTGGCAGGAGTGATTAACCGGCCTACATTTTCTGTAGTACAAGAATTTGCGTTAAAATTCAGCGAAAGTGGCCCGCTAGTCTTGTGGCCGTTAGAACTAGTGGATAAGAAATTTTGAATAGTTATCAAATTTTTAAAAAAAGATTCATGCAAATGTGAAGTGCCATGTAATTAGTAGTGAGCAAACCATAAAGCCATTTTATTGTTATTATCACCATCATTATAATATGTAATAGGAAAAAGCAGTGCTCCAGCTTCAAATTTGCATATGAAGCTACATTAAATCCATGACAGCTCATTTCAAATTTAGTGACATTTTGTATACACGTTCTTTAAAGACAGCATGAATGTATTATCATATCACTTTAGACTGTGTTTGGGCTACTGGATGTGGGACGATGTAATGGAAGTTTAAACTTGATTTCTACTACAGTTGTTTTGTAGACTGGTCTCTGAACACTCAATACTACAGCATCTTCTTTCATTACAGGTCTGCAGGTTGAACAGGTCTTCATTTGGAAAATGTAGATTCAAAGCTTTGTTTGTTTCTACCTGTCCAGGGAGGAGACTGTAAAGAAAAGTCAGACATTCCCGAGCCATTACATAGAAGGCAGGATACAACTATTTAAAAGGGTGTTGGGAGGAATTATTGCATGAAGTGTAGGTAGTTTGGGCCACTGGTCGCTATAACTGAGATTTGAAATTGCAACAGTGGACTCATTTTTTCATTTGTATTTAGTTTCTCTTGATTGACAAGGTTTATTTTAATTCATCGGGAGAAGAAACTGAACCTTAGCTTGTGTAGCAACCTTCCTAGAGCTGAGCTGATGAATGTTTGACAAGATCATTAAGTTCCAAAACACTGCAAATTATTTTGCCCTGGGGAAAGAATACTATTTAAAACATAAAGCTTTTCTCTGAGTCAATGAGATGGTCTGAATTCGATTGGCCTAAACTCAAAGGAGAATCTGCATTTCATGCTTTTTTTTATCAGATGTTGTAGAGTCACAGTCAGGAGCACATGACATCTAGTGGAGAGAAGGATCATTCAGCATGATTCTGCAGGACAGGTATAAATATTTACAAAAGCGCTGCTGAAACGTATTTTTGTCTGAAGCAGGTATGTTTTGACACCACAGTGCTTCTTGCTAAAAAGAATTACCTTATATTTCATAGGAAGGTTTTGTTTTGTTGGGACAAGAGAAATGATTTAAACAAAATCATAGGAGATGAGCAAGTTGAAAAAAGACCTTATAGTTTCACTTTGGGCATTTCTTAGGTAGGTGGTGATAACATATAAAATCATTAATAATTTAGGGTTTAATTATAATTAAAATTCAGTGAAATGCTTAGTCCTTGCCAATGCGAGCAAAGACTAATCAATGGTGCTGGGTAAGATTTCTAGGTGGTAAAAGTTTCATTCTCACCTGGTCCAAAGACTGGTGTGAAAACAGTCTTTGTGGATTTCAGATCAATAGAATCTCCATTGCCTGGTAGCAACGGGGCCCGATCTTTTCTGAACATGAAAGTGGGAGCTGTGGGCAATGTAGGTGTGTACAGACCAGATAGAGAAGAGTCAACACCCAGCAAGGAGATCTGGCAGTTTAGGTGCCAACAGCTCATCGCCTGGTCCTGGGCAATAAATCCGTGGAGGAGAAAGAATGAGTGAGAAGATTGACTTCTGTGCTTTCGGGGGCACCTGACCTGTTTGTGATTTTGTAAGTAGACTCTCACAATTTCATCAATAGATCTCAGGAATTTCTACAAACATACTGCGTATATATGTTTGGGTAATAGGTGCAGAGTGAGGGATTTGCATTTTGATGGTAAATATGCAAATGCTACTATTTTTATTGATATTCATGTTTACACATCAGTGTGCAAATTCCTCATCCTATGCTTATTGCCCATTTGACACATACACCCACATACACACATCACACACTTACATACATTTTCTAGTAACCAGACAAGCCTGTACATTAATACAAATCTGCAGGAAATCCCACTTGAGGTACATCTTTGAAATCTCTCACTTTAAGAACAGACAGCATTGCCCTTTTGGGTGGAACGCACACCAGATCTAGGGAATTCTGGTTGTACATGACATATGATACAGAAAGGAAATGATCCCCACCAAAATTTTCATGCACATCCATTTACAAAGTGTGATTGATTTGTACGTTTGGAGAATTCCAAGATGCTTAAGCTAGGACCTCCTGAAGGTTTGTTTTAATATACAGTGCTCTTAGACTGACTACAATATATATCAATAGATACACATAAGATGTGCGTGAGCATGCACGCAGATACGTGTATTCCTGAAGTATATATACAGACAGTATGTTTAATAAAACCATCGACAATGCCACTTTAACACCCAACCATTAAAATAAGAAGGTTAAGGATCCTTTAATCTAGAACACTTGATCTGCCAATTAACCCCTGTAGCCAGACTTTCATTTACTATTAATTAGTTGTGATTCTATTATCTGTTGATCAAGCCACTTCAGTGAGACACAGCAGTACTTTCCCGTTCATTTGCATAGCTGATTTACTAGCTAAATGGCAAAAATGTACTAGACGTGATTTCTCTAAGATGTTGTCTTTAAAGAAAATATTGTACAAAATCCTTCAGCACTTCCTCCTTCCCCACCCAAAGAGGTCAAGGAGAAGTTTGTGCTTCAAATGATTTTTTTTGTCACTTCTGCTGTCTTGAAATATACTGCAATATTCCTATCCCCCAATCTTGCACTAGCTGGAGCACTGACGAAAGGAAATTAAAAATACATTATACTTAAGAAACATTTCGTACAACAGAATTGAAGCTCATAACATATAAAAATTGTCATGCAAAATGTTATGCAACAATGTTATTTTGTGCTGACATTGAGGTTTGAAAATGTTGCATATGTCAGACATAGCTAGACAAAAAATGTGGACATTTGGAAATAAATGCTCTCTTTTGAGTATCTCAGAACCTACAGTATTAAAACTCGAGAGCCTGAACCTCAGCTTAGTATTCCAAATGGAAACAAAATTTCAAGAAGAAAAAGTAACAGAAAAGCGAACTAGACTAGAAAGCTGCCGAGGAAAGTAATGATAAGTTTACGGTACTTGATCTTGGCCTAGGTATGCCTTTGAGCCTCTGATATAACATGCTGGTCTGCGTTTGGGTGGGTGGAGGAGGAGGCCCAGGAGGTGGCAGGGGAGCTGCTCAGGTAGGTGAAGAGAGACAGTTAAAAAAAAAGGTAAAGAGACAGCGTGACTTTAACAAAAGGAGACAAGCAAGATGACAAACTCTGAAAAGAACAACCGAACAAGCAAAAGGGACAAAACAGGAACGGAGGGCTGCCACTGTCTGGGCGTTCCTCCGACACCGCAGAGGTGTGGTGTTACTTGGCAAGGACTCTTCCCCACGTCTCCAGCAGCCCGCCTACCGAGACACTCAGAGGCTGAATGCGAATACCGGATGTGCTGTCCAGATGGATATACCTGAGTGACGGCGGCAGCAGCATTGACCATAAGAAGACACGTATTTATATCATGAAGAACACCTACATGTTAATAGCGACTTCTTCCTTTCAGATGACCAGAAACAGCACACGATATGACAACAGCCGGACACTTGGCCTCTCATCCTCCACAGACTACCTGCTTTCTCTGCAACCTTGCACTTGCTTCTAAACCCTGTGGATTTCTTTTCCTCGCCTATCAACTGAGAGTATTGTTATCTTTGTCTGTGTACCTTGCAGGGTTGTGGACAAAAGCAAATAAAATGAGGGAGGGGTAGATCTTGTACAACCTGAGGTGCCCACAGATGGCCACAAATGTTTAGTGAGGAGGCTGCAATCAATTGCTTTGCAAAAGCAGATGAAGGGACCATTATTAGTTCAAGTGAGCTAGGAAATATTCTTGCTCCCTTTGTGGAATTTCAACATGTCAAAATCTGTCATTTTGGGGAAAAATGTGTGGTATCTGATTGTTTCCAGCTCATTTAATTATTTTCAATTTGGAATTCTTGTGGCTTTTATATTGTGGGTTGAATCATATATAAAAACTTGCCAGCTTATCAAATATGTTACTTGCTATTCCAAATGTTAGAATACCGTAATCAGCACTTGACCCATCTGTCATGTGGCTTACAGTATCAGCACTGCAAACATACCATAGCAATAGCCTCTCCTGCAGTACAGGAACAGAGCGCCAGCAGCTTCCACAACCCTCTCTCTTTAATGAGCATCTCATTAACCTTGGACCTGCCTCTTTCTAATAGTTCTGGTGGGGAAGGCAGATCTGTACAGCGAGAGGGACACACTTCACTGCCAAGTCTGCTTCTTGGTTCGCTTAAATTTTCAACTGGGAAAATGAATTTTATCACAGGCATATAGGAAATAGAATTCTAGTGACATTAATAGAAAAGAGGAGAATATGGATAAATATAATATTCTGGCAAAACCATCTATTAAAAGAAAGCTTGTTAGGATCTTTTTCTTGCTGGACCACCTCAATGTTTTCAATGCAGGACCAAAAAAAAATCATTACCAGTTTTTTTTTTTTTTATTGGTTGGGAAAGAGTGTGTGTAAACAGAAATTGGACAATTGTTTTTAAATGTAAGTGACTTCAGGGGAGACAACTGCTGCTTGTTTGACTGTTAGAAGCCCTCCATAGCTTGTATTTTGCTGACTGCCCTATCTAGTGTGCACATCTCTGTTACACATCCTTGTGTCTCTCACAATGAGTGTCTGTTACCTCAGTGGGCAAAGTCCTCACTCATTCTCATCAAGGCAATGGATGTGTGCATGAAATCACTGGATCTGGGGATGAATAGAGCAATGGAGCATGCCCGGGGTCAATCCATAACCTATGAAGCAGCAGATACATATTTCAGCTCAATGGGTCTTGATGAGAAATTCATAAACGAATTCCTTCCTGCCAACTGTCTGTCCAGAATTCTGACAGTGAGGTTTGCCACCATAGAAAACAAGCTCTCTATTTTTTTCCCTCACAGAGCAAAACAAAAACATCATACCTTGGTTTCCAACTTCATTTACCCAATTACCATTGCTCATGTTTACACAATTAAATCTGCTTGGCTTCCAGAGAGAGAGTTAAATGTGACTGCAGAAAAACAAAAAGAGAATTCCTCTGCATGTTTAGCTCAGCCAAGGAAGAGAAGCATCCAGGAGCAAGAGACATTCCAATTAGCCCTTAAATAACCTGACCATCTCTGTTTCCAGCAAGCAAACTGCCAGACCCTGAAATATTGTATAAGAGATGGATATGACTGATGGAATGCCCACTTATTACCAAGTTCCAGCCACTGACGTGTTACCGAAGATGCCAGGGTTTTACTATGCTATCACCAAAAATAACTAGCCTGTAGCAATTTGATATGATTTGGGAGTTGGGTTGAAAAAAGTCCAAGGAGAAACAGAAAGCTGAGCAGATAGGTACATCATGCTTTACAGAGTATTCTGCCTCCTTGGAATGATGGCCACATAGACCAAAGACTCCAAGGTTAAAACTTCAACACCATTTCTTCAGTGAGATTGCCATGACACATACTCAATCCCTTGAGTCTCCGTCAGTCCACTTCAGAAGACCCCGTTATAAAGTGTGTGCTAACAAAGATCTCAGGGTCAGTTATGAATCATTTTCTCCATTTATCTCACTGAAGCCATCTTTGTCTTCTCCCCATAAAGACATACATGGCATGGCCCATCTGTTCTACCTCCAAAATATCTCCTGACTTCATCTACAGCCATACTAGGTCATATGCCCACATGCTTGCCGAGGGGATGGACCTCAACTTGAGGTCTCACGTCTCTACTTGAGCTATTGCTGAGCCTTCCAGGCCAGTCTCTAGTCTCTTTCCTTCTCTGTAGCTCATTCCTATGTGATGTCATGACGATCTCTGCAAAGCACACATCTGAACCTGCGCCTCCTGTTCATGAGATTCCTTCCTAGAAAGAGGCACAGCTTCAGATACCACAACAAGAGCATTTTGAGGACAACAGCCCAACTCTTCAGGCTGCAGCTCTATCTCAGCACTCATGGCTCCTAGTAAGAGCAAATGATACATGTATGTCTATCTCCTCTGCTGCTCATGAATTCTGTATTTCTTGGACCTACAGCATTGTTTTGCTCTGTGTTGGTCCTCAAATACTGGTGGAGGAAAATCTTGAATGCTTGCACCTACCCAGTGCAGCACTTCCATGCAAAAGACAATGCTCTACTCTGTCTTCAGCAGACATACACAGAAGCTCACAGCAACTTTCATCTCTTAGCCAAAGTCCCCCACTATTTCAATGTTCTAAACTGAAATGCTGCATAGTAAATATTATAACTGAAACTTTCAAGCCAGAGAATGACTTCAGGTGTCTTGATGAAATTAAAAAGGGTTTCAAAAGATCAAAACATTTTTATTTGTAAATTTTATTTATTTGTGGTGCTGGGGATCAAATCCAGGGCCTTGCACATGCTACATAAAATTTCTCTCACTGAGCCATATTCCCCAGTCCCCTACTTTTTTTGCTTTTGCAGTGAACCCAAGGCATTCACACTGAGCTACATCTATAGCCCTTTGTTTTTTATTTTGAGATAGGGTCTTACTAAGTTGCTAAGTTGCCCTGGCTGAGCTTGAACTGTTTGTCCTCTTGTCTTGGCCTCCTAGAGTGCTGGGCTTACAGGCATGCTCCACCATGCACAACTTAAATTTTTAAAAAATTTAAATTAAAATAAATTGTTCCCACAAGACAAAAAAGGTAATACTTTTGCAATATTTTTACTCTCCAATTTGGTGCTTTGTGTTCCAAGTCCTTGGAGCTGGGCTGTTGGCTCTAATAAGTGTGAGCACAGTTCTGGAAGCACCTGGTCATGGGCAGATTTTGTCCTTGCCCATGCAGTAAGCTTCCTCAGGGAACTGCCTCTCCTCCACTCCATGTCCTTGTGGGGAAGCCAAAGGTGGTAACCTACAGAGGCAAGCATGCGAGCTCATCCTGGCCAATCAGGGCACCCCCATCCATGGGGAGGTATTACAATTGGTTTAGGGATTACCACATGACCCAAGATGGGCTAATGAGACCCTTTGCTAGAATTTTAAACAGTTGCTTTGAAAGGAAAACTGTTTTCTTTTAGGGTCACTAGCTCTGATAAAATCTTGGTGCTGTCTGTGGCCATGTTGCTACCCAAATACTTACAATACCCTGGTCATGTTAAAGAAGCTTGTCACAGGAAATTTGAAAATGCATTCAACTTCTTTATCCCTGAAG
The DNA here is from genome assembly GCA_004027595.1 of Dinomys branickii. Lineage (NCBI taxonomy): Eukaryota > Metazoa > Chordata > Mammalia > Rodentia > Dinomyidae > Dinomys > Dinomys branickii. The sequence continues at coordinate 66,738 of PVLD010000740.1, read as the reverse complement.
CTCTAGAGTTTTCCTAAGTACATGGGCCAAATTACCTTTTCTTGCTTACATTATTTGAGTTTTAAGAAAGTAGTTACTTATTAGAGTAAGACTATTAACTGAATGCTACTATTAAATCTCCACCCAGTTGCTAGCGAGCATTTGTGTATATTCCCTGTCCCTCCACAGCTCTCTTGGGCAGGGTCGTGGAGCATGTGGAGGGACAGTGAGCAGAAGCTAAGACTGCAGAAAGGCAGGGGATGCCCTCATCAGTCACTGGAAGCTCATCCCTTAACTCCACGAGTCCTCTTCTGGGGTTTGTTCCCACACTGCAATGTGTCAAGGACACCGGCCTGGGAAAACTCTTGCACTGTCCTCCTGTAGCACCCTGCATTCTCCTTTATCAGAGCCCTCAGATGGTACTTGCACCTATACTCTTTAATTTAGGGTTAAGTGTAGGGACCCTGACCACTTTTGTTCGTTGCATAGTCCCCAGTGCCAGGCGTGGGACTGCCAGCTCAGTGGGCATTCCACATTTATGTGCAGCTACACTACAATGTTTCATCTGAAATGTATGATTGAAAAATAATTTGATTTCTTTGTATTCCTTTGATAGCCAGAGAGTAAGCACTGCCTCACCTGGGTGGTTATTAGACATGCAGATTCCTGGCTTTATGCCAGACCTCCTGGAACAGAATCTACATTTCAACAAGATTCTCAGGGACTCATATGAGCATTAAAGTCTGAGAAGCACTGTTTTATGTTCTATGTTTGAAATAAAAACTATGTCTTTACTATGGATTTAAATTTGGAAAAGTGTCCTTTTAAGGAATACTAAACAAATAATAACAGTTAATATAAATACTGAGATTACTATTATATATCAGGTACTGGGCTAAGAACTTTATTTGCAGTATGTGTTTCAGTCAGTGGTCCTATAGGTAGAAAGCCCTGTGCATAAAATAAAAGGGAGATTATAAAGGTTAAAAAACCTCAGTGGAACCAAGACAGTGATTAAATTTGGGGTATAAGAACAAACCCTTAGTACCTCAAGGCATAGTTTTCCTTGGATCCGGGCATCTATGATTCTGACATGTGGATGCTGGCCAGGTAACAGGTGAGGCAGGGGCGATAAGCTCTTGAATACAAATGGAGGATGTCTGCTGAGGTGTGATTCTCAATGGTACGCACACAACACAACAGACTGGAGGGTTGCTACTCAGTTTATATTGAATCTGGGCTATCGTTTTAGGCCTTGGTTTCCTGATCTATTGAAGGATTGGGGTTATCTAATAACTCTGTATTTTATTTGTTATTATTTGAGAAGCCTCTTTCTGGTCTTGCAATTGTATTGCTGACAATGCCCAAGTATTGCACAATGAAGAAGCTGAAGCAGTGGGTTTCAGAGTTAGAAAGGTTCTTGCTCAAATTTTTACTCTGCAGCTAACCAGCTGTTTCACCTTGGTCAAGTTACTTGAGAACTTTTTCTTCCTGAGTTTCCAGGCACATTTTAACATTTCTGAAATCTGGATCCATCCTACATTCGGTGACATCTCAAAATTTGGTTGATGGCATTATCTTTTTCTTAGTCATATGCTAATGTGCACCTTGTGATTGATGGTCTTTAAGAGTCAATGAAATATAGCAGTAAACCACCCATCTCAACGGATTTTGGGGAGAATTAAATGAGATATGCATATTACTAGGATAGTTGTTATCTGTAGCATCACATGTTTTTTTCTGGTTTTATACTTGTTGGTTGATGGGACATTTTTAACACATTCTCTCTTCCTTCAACTCTCTCTTGACAGTCTTTTACATATACATAGCCCTGTGTAAAGTATAAATGAGGTACTAGTCCACAGGATAACTTGGGTTGGGAAACTCTGAATTACGTATCACTAAAACAGAAAAGGGTGAAAAGAGAAAGCCTTAGCTTTTCAAGAACAAGCTGTGAAGCTGTAGACAGTCTTCACCTTAGAATGGACTGGATCTTGTAGGGAGGGGACCTTCCCTCCGTAGTCCCTTGGGGAAGGCAGTAGGATGGTGGGGGCTTTGCATTGTGTGCTGCTGAGTATCGTGAGCAATTGATTGTCTCTCTCTTTCAAAAGGCTCAAACCTGTGGGAAATTTGGCCGAAGGCAGGGGATGATAGAGAACCTCTGTGCTTGGAGGTCCTTTGCATGGATTTGACCTGCTCTAGAAGGATTTTTGTCAACTGGAGAGGGGAAAAGTCTTCAGTTCTTTGGCAGTCTCAGGAAATCTCAACTATCCTCAAAAAGACTTCACAATGTGAAGATTTTGGCAGTGATTTAGCCCCAGAAGGAACCATGCTGTTATTCTGTGGTCTTCCTGTGATAAAAGCTATAGGTACATTTGACCTTATGCACGGAATGAATGCATACTGTCCAAGTCTCTACCATATCAGCTAGGAAATCTATACGGTGGAAAGAGACAAAAAGCATGGTTTTTTTTTTTAGTTTAGTGAGAACCGAGATCAAATTCTTCTCAGAAGAGTTACTTCACCTCCCCGAATTTCGGCTTCATCATCTGTAAGTGGAAGAGTAACAAAGCCCGCTTCATGGGTCTAAGTGCAACTTTGGGCAGATTCTCCGTGTAAAGTCCTTCGCACAGTGCCTAGGCCCAGGGCTGGCTGGCTATCTGTCTCTCATCTGTCATCTCTCTATTTCTAGCCCTATCCTCTCTCTCTCTCTCTTTCTCTGTATAAATCATCTGTCCAATTTTTAAAATCCTTGGCATATTTAAAGGGAAAAGTTGTTGTATTTCAAATTCCAGTGGGATCGTTATGATGCTCAGAAAATTATGCAAGTATTTAGCCAAGAATTGAGGCAAAACAGCAACAGTAGTGTAGGCTTTCTCAGAGCTTGCTTGGTTCACAATGTGTGATGGTTTAAGTGGAAATGTATTTAAAATAATAAAATTCATTCGCAGGAGTCACAGCTTCTCTTACATGGACTAGCAGTCTTTTGTGTTCCTTTTTCCTGAGATACTGTAATTAAACTAAACATTTCACTTCTAATAATGCCACCAGACAAGAAGCAAAGCCATCCTGGAGCCCTAGACTCGAAAGCACAGCTGACCAAAGAACTCAGGAGCCGTCTGTATTCCAGTCCCCGGCATTGGCGCCTACCCCAGTGTGCCCGTGTGACCCTGGTGGTGCCCTGCCCCCTTCCTGCAGTTGCCCGTGACCCCCCACCTGCATGTTTGTGCTCTGTTTGCTGCAGAAACTGAAAAGGGAGGAGGAGGACAAGGAACAAATGTGAAGATCAGAAACGGAGCTGTTGTGACTCTGAATATGACTGAGACCTGATATGTTTGGAAGAAACCTTGATATACCAAGCTTCAAACCCATTTCTGCTCTGAACCCAAATTTTAAACCCAGCTTTACTTGATTCCTCCTCTTCAGGCTTTGCTTTGCATTTCTGCTTGAATGATCTTTCCTGGAGTGTAAATCCTGCTGAGGAGCTGTCAGTGGCTCTCTGTTACCTTTGGAGGTGAGGAGGCCTCTTTCTCCTGAACATTCCTCATGCAGGTAAAAGTTGGCACAGAGTCCAGCTGAAGCTCCTCCAGCCAGAACACTGACTCATCCTGGCATACAAGGGCCTGCGAGCTCTTGCCCCCTGCTTGCCTGGCCATTGCCAGCCCCCACCTCTGCCAGCAGCACACTGTTTGGCAGCCACACTGAAGCACAGAGTGGTTCAGCGTGGACTCTACCTGGGATCAGATTCTGGCTCCAGCACTATGCTCTTGGGACTGTTTTGTTAGGCTATTTGTGCCTGAGTGCTCATCTGTACAATGGGAATAACAACAGTCCATCTCTCTCATAGGGGTTCCAAGGAAAACCTGACTTAGTAGATGTAAAAAGCACATAGGATTGTGCCTAGTCTATGACGAACATTAAATAAGTGTTAGTTGCTTCTATGAACTGTTTGATTTCATGTATTTGCACAGTTTACACTTTTTATGTAGAATGTCTCTCTGGTTCCCAATCTCAGCTCACCATAATGGCATCTATCTCTCTCAAGATACAATTCAAGCCTTACCACCCTGGGAAGGTGTCTCTGGCTTTCTGACAATACCCCATGCCTCTTCTGCACAGCTCTCCCAATAGGTGTCACAGTGCGGTCAATCTGTACTGTGCTTTTGCACAAGGGCTCTCTGAGGCTAACAGTGACTTGCCTTTTGGTTGTACAGTTCCTGGCTTTTGGCACTGTGCCTGTTGCGAGGCAGGCTTCCCATTAAGTGTTTGTTGAATGAATGAATGAATGAATGAATAAGTGAGTGAATGGATGAATGAAGAATACCTTTCTATTAGGGAGAGAGAGGCTCAGTAATCTCAGGCATAAGTGTATGACCTAATATTTATCAATAACCTAGTGCTTAGCCCATACTCAACAATGCTTTCTGAACTCTTCTGAAATACATTCAACTGTCCAGTTTGACTAAATGATAATTTTGGGGAATCCTTTAAGTGTCAAAAAGAATGACCTACACTATACATTTATGAATGTTTCAAGTCAGAGTTCTCCTCCAAACAGGCTCAGAAGTTTTGGGAACAAATGAGAAGAGAGTGTCCAAATCCAGAGAGTTTTCTAAGAGTTTTCTTCTTGTAAAACTTCCAGACACAGCCTCTGCTCAGTCTCCTGCCTGTGCTCCCTGCCTGAGCGTGTGGCACACACAACACAGACACGACTTCTCCCTGTCTTGGCCAGTAAACATTCACCAAAGAACACAAACTTCTCCATAGGGCAGAAAACAGAGAAAAGAAATGGAAAACAAACGGGAAGACTGGTTTGGGTCAGTAACTTTTTTTAAAAAATGCGCAAGAGGCCAAATCATTGGATCCTAAAACCAAAGATGGAATGAAGCTTTGCAGCAAATCCAACTCTGTTCCTTCCCAGCTTACACCTTTATGGAAATTCTACTCTGTACAGATCAACACTGAAATGGGCATGAGATGTATTTAGACAGCACAAATTAACTCCTTAAGGATTATTGCAACTCCACGTTACTGTCTGGGAGTACATATCTTAAGGAGCTACTAAAAAAACAAAAACAAAAATAAAAACTGATATAACTCAACAGTCCTGATAATTGATAATGTATAGACAGTTGGTTCACCTGCATCCTTTTGATTCTCTATTTGAAAGAGAGAGCACAACAAGGAAAGAAGAGAGAGAGAGAAACAAGAACACATATGCAAGATTAATGAGCAAGTGGACCAAAATGCCCCCCAGGTATGTGTGATACATGATATTGGAAAGAAAAGGTTGCCCTGTGTTCCCACCGCCCCGAAGTGTGGGGGCCAGCAAAAAAAGGCTCCTTCACGGAGGTGAAAATGCTGCACAAATAGAAAATTAGTAAAATTAAGTTCAATGTAAAATCAAGCTATGACACATACGCAAACTCTCCTAATGACAAGTCATATGTCCTAGCCAGAGCTTAGAGGACAGGGACAAGTCAAAATCTCCAGAGAGAACAAGGAAAGCTTCCCAGTTTGAGAGAGATCAGACAAGAGGAATATCAGTTCTGATTTTTACGGAGAGTGGACCACCTCATGTGGCCTCATACCACATTCATTTGACATCTTAATCACAGAAAAAGGCATGACATTGCCCCAAATGTCTTATCTGACACCTAACACATTGCTCCCAGCCTAGCTGCTATCTTTGGATTGTGTACCAGTGACAAGCACTTTACGGATCAGGGTTACACACAAGCAAAGTAAAAATGCATTCAGGTCACAGACAGAATAACTGAAAAACAGACGAGTCTGAGTTTGTCACAAACAAATGGCTTAGTTGTCTAACCTGTTTTAGGCTGATAAAAAGTGACTGGACTTCTCACACTGGGTTTCACAGACAGAACCAACAGATAAGCCAATGCTAAAAAACTTGAAGCAAGGAGAGTGAGTAGGTTTGGATCTGGATTGTCTTGAAATAATGAAAACAGAAAGAGTGAAGACAGCATGGTGAGGAGGTGGTAGGTACTCACGAATGGTTAAATCCATCACTTGGGAGGCCAAGCAGAAGACAGGATGCTCATACATTTCTCTCTTTTTCCCTATAAAAGAGGATTTGGGCATGCAAGAGGCTTAGGTCAGAGGTAAAGAGGTTAAAGGTCACAGGTTAGAGGAAAACGTTACATTAGCTCAAAGGAAAATAGCCACAGAGTATTTTGGGATAAACACAGGATAAAAGAAAAAGGAGTTTCAAAATTTGAGATCTACTGGATTAACCATTCAGCATGCCGTGAGTCACGAGAGAGATTGTGACCATGATTTTACACGTCTCTTTAGAGTTATTGGCAAGAATACAATGACCAAAAACATCATGAGTAAAGGGAAACAGAATTTCATTGATTTAAGGCTCCAAGATACTAAGGATTTCAGACTTTAGTATCTAAGGCTCTTGAGGTATTTCTTCATAAACATAGTCTCCAGAATATTACTACAACTTCTTTCCAAAATTCTCAGATAACTAAACTGTTAATGCTCACAAAGGGTCTCAACTATAAAAATAGAAGATTTCTTTTCTGAGGGCAGGATCAGAGCCTTATAAAAGAAAGCCGTCTGGTAGTAATATCTTTAAAGCTGCAATGTCTCAGCCCATGTTGGACTATGTTCATGAAAGAAAACCTGATACATGCAGCCAGAGGATGTTGGGTTGTCTGAATTAACAATCCCAGCATGCTTTGAAATTGGTGTCTCAGCCACTGTTGCAGAGGGCATGGCAAAAAGTGGCTGAGCCAATCACGGACAAGGAGGGAGAGAAGCAGAAGAGAGCAGGTAGTGTGGAATGAGGTACTTCTCTGAAAAGAGAGTTGGAAAAAAAGGAATTGGTTTCTTCAAAGAATCCCCAGACCTAAAAGTCACAGTGCAAAAGATAGTTAACACAACCAAGAAGAATTGAGGCACAAAAGGAAATTAAGACCAGCTGATCTATTTTGGAAATGAATGCATTTTTACTTACAGATCTTAAAGTTTGGTTTTGAATTTATTTATCTGAAAGAAGAGAGCAGATCTTACCAAAGACTAGTAATAGCTAGACCAAGACGTCTGAGGCGGCAGCCATGGCAACCAAACATTTCTTGATTACATCCCATCCTGGCCTTGCCTGGAATCAGTAGGTACCTGGTGGACTTTACCAAATCCAAGCAATCATTATGTGCTGGGCTGGTAAATGTTGGAGCAGTTACTTGTGAATATAGCCCTTTAAAGATCTTCTCCTTCCTCTATTTTTGTCACTCATTACCAAGTCAAGAGTTGATAAACATCCTTTTAGTGCCCAATTCTTAAGTGTTTCTCCCTGGATGCATAACAACGAATTCATTACCACTGGTACACAATTTGCATTGTCAGACAGACAAAATTGAGAGTGAGGACATATAATGTACAAAGCACTGCAAATTTGATGCGATCTTAACCTAATTCTCTGAGGAAACAAGGACTTTGGCAAGGTCAGTGACAGGGTCTGGGTGGTCAGTGAGTTTTGCTTCCCCAGTAGTGTCTTAAGGTAGACAATGCATATTTGCTAGCTTTAGTGAGGCATCCTGTGTTTCACATGTGAGAGAACATCAGATTCCAGAATGTGGACACATTGAGTTTTGCACATAGAACTTCCACATTTATACACTTACACCACTGGTCAAGGTGGGTGTGGCTTTCAAATCACCCTATGGCAGCCAACAGGGTAACAATGAAAAATGATTAATGCCTTTGTGAGAGAACAGGTCCCAGAGAACAATCCCTTCTCAGGTAGAGTTTATCCAAAGGGTCTTTTAGGTGATGACAAGTTGATCGATAGCTGCTTTCCCCAAAGCTTGAGAGGGCAGGGGTGACAAGCATACTCGATCTGAGTAACAGCAGTGAGTGAGACCCGAAGCTAAGCTGCAGCCACGAGACAGAGCTCGGCCCTAGCCTGCCACCACGTTTGGAATATTCCCAAAGACAAGATACTTCCAGGGGGCCAGAGAGAGTTAAGCAGAATTGTGAGGCTGCACTGAATAATTCTTATTTTATTTCCAATGCTATCAGCAGGGACGGCAAACTGCTTCCTTTACTCTGTTTAAAGAAGGCAGTGATCTTACCACACTTGTTCACAGGTAAACGTTAGCTGCGGAGCACATATTTAGGGTGAGCACAAGCTCTAAGAAGGACCTCAGTAATCTCATAACATCCTCTATTCCCTGTTCTCCAAACGCTGTCTCCTGAGCCCCTAAACTTTAGTTCATTTGGCCATAGTCAAAGAAGCTTCCACATTTCAAGTTCTTTCAGGTTCAGCCCATCAGATTCAGATGGACTGCTTGCCCACCAGAAGAGACTTCCCCATGGAGACACCCCAAAATTGAAATTCAAAACTGTGGGCAAAGCAGAGGCTTACCTTCGATTTTGGCATACTCAGAGAGACGAGAATAGTTGACTAGAGCAGCTTGCTCTAAACATTTACGGATGACTGTTTTTACCTCCTCTTGTGGCACTGGGGTAACAATATCCTTCATCAAAACCTATAGGCAGAAAGAAAAGAGACCATTAAGAAAGCCCAAAGCAGTGTGTGAGTGTGTGTGTGTGTGTGTGTGTGTGTGTTATTCCACTATGCTCCTCAAACACTTCAAGGTTAAAGTAAACTGTGATTGCTTCTTGTGAATTAATTCTGACTGAAAACTGTGGTTAAGTAGAGAACACTGGACTGGCCATGCACAGGATGGCAAAGCCTGGCCACGAATCAGAAAGAGGCCAGAAGTATCTCTTCAACACATCTTAACTATTTGGGAGTTGGAAGATAGAATTTGAGGAAGCTTGGCAGTTTCTTCTTTTTATCCTAATGTTTGATGAATGGTAAACAGAATCGGAAAATTACAAGCTAGGTCATTCACCCAGTTTCTCATGAGAATTACATGCATGTCTCAATATGTGTCTTTTACTTTTCTTCTTACCCTTTCCAAGAGAGAGAGAGTAGCTTTTAATGCACCTTCAGGTCGACCAAATGGAAAGCAATACCTAAAAAAAGACATAGAATACTTCAGGTTGCCCAAATTTATTACATTTCAGCAGGAAATATGCTACAGTTTGATTCCTATAGCAACTCTCTCTGAGGAACAGAAAATGCTTTTTATTTTGTCACACCGTGTTATGTTAATCTGAATTCACACCATATATGTGTGTATATAATGTATATATGTGTATGTGTGAATAATGACTAAAGAGGGACTCTGAAAATGTCTGCAGCAGAAAAGAATATTTCAAGTGATGACATAGGGCTGTTTGGAATTCCATTGTGCATGAGAATCATTAGTTAGCGCAAATGTGACCCTACATGTTATAAGGACCAGGGGTAGAAACAATATTTGAAACAGGAGGATTCAAACACCCTTCTTTTGGTGTCCAAAGGATTAATCCATGAAGTGGAAAGCATAGGCTGTCCATTCCTGATTCTGCTCACTGTCTCTCTTGGACTGTGATTTTTCATTGTTACTGGACCTTTTATTATTGGTTATGCATTTTGAATGCAGTGTGTGATCAACACAGGACACTTCATCAAAATTTTGCTCCATCAAAAAGAGAATTTTGATGGCACAGGTATTGTGGCAGGTACCACTATGAGTTCCATCACTGCTTCAGGCTGTCACAAGCTCTTCAAATCACTATCTTTAAGGTTCAGAGGGCAGCTTGGACTACTTAGACTCTCCAGGTGACCTTCAGGGGGTTCCTTAATCTCTGCCCACCCTATTTTACCTTATTTAGATGGAGACTGTAACAACCATCTCACCATGTTGTTCTTTTTTTTATTTAAAAAAATAAAAGTACAAAAACATATGAACAAACAGACACCAGTTAGTACAAAAAACAGTACAGTCACAACTAATCTACAGACAAGGTGACATGGTCCCAACAGTGGTCATTGCTTTATCCATTGATATCTTTGAAGTGTAAATATATGAACCCATATACAGACACGCAAATTTAGTCATACAATTAATCTTCTCAACAACAGAAAAAATACAAAAACCAAAAATCCAAGGACAAAAAACAAAACAGGCAAACAACAACAACAACGACAACAACAACAAAACCACCAATAGTTGCTGCTTTGCATATTGATATCTTCGAAGTGTGTGTTCAGGATGACACATACAGACATACAAGATTGATCAAATTACCCGTCATCGATCACCATGTTGTTCTGACATGAAAACACGAATTAATACTTTTCCAGCCTTAGCTCCTAGCGCACTAGGAAGTGTTTAATAAGTAGCAACTACAGTAGATATTGTTGGTAATTTTGAGTTACTATTTCAAGATCTCCACCCAGAGCCAGTACAGCATGGCAAGCACTCCATTTACTCCAATTGAGAAGTGGCTCTGTGCAGTAAGTGTTAAGTGCAAGATCTGCCAGCTGCCTACAGTGTGTTGGGAAGCCACCCTTCAGTGTGGACCCAGAGAGCTCCTTCATGAAGCTTCAGATTTAACTTTTTATGGTAGCTCAATGACCAGAGCCAACTCACACAAGGAAGACTTTGCTTTTTGAGTGGAAATAAAATGAACTTCATCATTCAAAGTCAGCTAGCTGTTGTGGAGCCAGGTCTGATTGCCTTGCTTTTTTTCTACTCATTCATTCCCAACAATCCAATGCATCTGAGAGATTTACCGCTTGGGAGAATTGGGCCTCCCCAGTCTCATCCACTTAAGAAGCCCTTGAACCCTAGATCCTTACCTGAAATGTGTAATCTGATTTTCCAACAGAACTCGGAGTCTCTCTTTGATTTCTTCAAAACGTTCCTTCTCTTCAACAGTCACCGTCCCAATTCCATCAGGCCTGTGGAAAGAAGACATATTATGAAGAGATGCTGCCACCATCAAATCAAATCTCTAGCAGGAGGAAACTGTCCATTTTGGAAACAACCAACACAATGATCCATGTAAGGACAAGAGAAGCCCCACTGTTCAAGGTAGCCTTCCAGAGTGCCTGGGATGACCTGGCATGTCATTCTGCACACATGTGCAGAGTGGCAGCACCTTTCTTGCAGAATGCTGACTGGTACAGAGCAGCGCTGGGCCGGGGAAGCCCAGCTCCTTGACTTGCTCCACTCAGCTCATAGCTTCTTAAAGAATTTGAGCTAGATGCCAAAAGTTTTAAAACTAGGAAATTTTTTGATGCAGTTCTGATTTCTTGTTTCTCTTGGAAATTCAGAACATCTAGCATTAATGAGCAGCCACTAACATCTGCTACCTTAGCTGGGGTGGGCACTTACCTGTTCTACATCTCTAATTTGCTTTGCCTGTCTCTCTTGGGAGCCCTTAGGTTTGGGACCTCTGAACTATGCACAAAAATTCCTACGAAAGCCAGGTATCTTATGTGTCTATCTTACCCACTGTTAAATGTTCATAAATGCCTAGATTTCAGCTCATATTAAATGTTTGGATTAATTTAAGCACTCGAGTATTAACTGCAGAGCAAACCGCATGTCTTCCAGTCTTAGCAAACTATTACTCATTGTAATAAAAAGAAAGATTTTGGAATGAATTAAGTGATTTCAGTTTAATCATAGTATTCTCATGGTGCTATGTCCCCACTGGGTGCAGACACATTTTCCCTATTTGTTAGAGCTCCTTCAAGTCAGAAATACAAAGAGAGGTTGTGTATTTATAGCCCCAATTTATCTGTGCCAAATTAGATGGAGGATACTTTGACCCATCCGAAGCCTTCCGTTTCCTGAGATCTTGTAGTGACTTGTTTTGACTACTGGCTGAGCCAGTTTGCAGATTGGTGTGTCACTATGAAACTTCTATTGGAACATTCTGCGGTTTGCAAATGCGAGTCATCTTGAGACCAAACAAATGGTCGTATTTATAGGCCTTCTCCAGGATCCAGCAGGAGTTGGGAAAATCCTTTATACGTACTATACCAGCCTGACTGCACAAAAGATTTGGCAATGAAGAGCATAGTTCCTTTCAGGGGTTAAGTGGTCAGCTTCTCTTATTTTTAAATAATAAATATGCCCTATTTGAACAAGGAGAAAAATGTCCATTCCCCCAGATTATAAAAAAAAACCTCAAACATTAAAATCTTATCCAGTTTATTTCTTCATACTCCTTCAAATTCATAGGAAGAAAGAAAGTAAAATGGCAAATAAAAAGTAGAATGTGAAATATTGGAGCATACCCTTATTTTCAAATTTTCTGGAAAAAACCTGAAATGTTCAGTTACAAAGTTCATCTTAAACCATCTTTGTTTTACATAAGGCATCCATGGATCTGTAGTTAAATCCCAGGATGAATTCATTGACCTCTCCCAAAATCCATGTGTAATTTTCTTTGGTAAATTCTTATTTCTGGGTAAGTTAGAATTTTCTTTAGTCTGGCTTTTAAATTTTGTCTATGGAAAATGCAGCTTGCTGGTGCACTGAACACATGTAGGAGTGGTGCGTAGATGCACACACTGGCCCAAGGCAAGGGCGCCACGCAAACCACTTAGTTTCTTAGTCAGGAATAAGCCCAGAGACAAATGCTGATAAATATAATTTCATGTGGGGAGGGACTTATAGATCATAGAGAAAAGCACAGGCATTTGATGAAGAGAACCTAGAGATGTCTGAGGCCAATATTAGGAGGTAAACCTCTCTGTGAATCATTGCACTCCGCCATCACTCAATGAGCCTTTTAAGATAGGTATCTTTTACATTTGCCTTTGAGATGCTAAAAACTGAACAGTTATGTGCTCCACCTTCTCAGCTAATTCTCACTGCACATAGTACAATTACAAACGTAAAATTTGATTGTGTTGTCTGCCTTCTGCTGTGATGATTCACATTTGTAATTATGAAAGGTATCAGCTTCCCCAATCACCTCTCTGTGGACTATTTTCTGGAACAGATGTAAACAACTAAAAATGTACTTAATTTGTTTCTTGATCATCTCTGTCAGTGTGAATAGTTTTATTTTAACATAAATAAAATAACCTAAACTCATTAAGTCTGTAAGGCACATAGTACAGAGTTCACTGGCAAAAACAGGTGATAAAACAAATCATGATTTTGACATCACATGCAAATTTGTCTGTAATTGTGAGAATTGCTCGGAAATGGTACTGGAAACAGGGGATGCTCTTTCACAAAATGAAGAAGATACTCCCCAGGAATATAATTTGTCAAAGACCACAGTTTGTAACCATATGTTAGAAAGCACAAGTTTCCTTTGTTTTGTTTGATTTCACATAATCATTTCTAAAAATTCAGCCAAGCATCAATCTCTTTCCCATTGAACGCTATAATTTATCAATGTTATTTGTACAGGTTTAGATGTATCTATACACAGGCACAATATGAAAGACATCTGATTAAATCTTCTAGAGTACATTTTGTTTCTGGATGTGTCTCACTATAAGAGTTTCACTATGCAGTTCAGGCTGAGCTTGAACTCAGTTTATAGCCCAGGCTGGCTTCAAACTCAAAATGATCCTCCTGCCTCAACCTCCCGAGTACGGGAATTATAAGGGTGCACCACCGTGCCTGGCCTCGAGCACAGTTTTTTATAGAAACAATAAATATTTTTCTAGAGCAGTGGTTCCTAAGCCTCAGCATCACCTGGGATGTCTGCAATATCTCCAATGGCTTGGCGTACCCCAGACCCTCTGACTCAGAAAGTCTAGGAAAGGGAAGGAGAATCTGCTTTTCTAACAAGTTCTCTGATGAGACTTCAAGAACTACCTTCTAAGAACCATTGTTTTAGAGAAAATGAAGCAAAAAAAAAAATCCCAAACAAAACAAAATACCCACCAAACAAACAACCCAAGAAATACCCACCCACCCACCCACCAACCAACAAAAAAACCCATTTGGTGGAGACTCTTCCTGTGGCTGAAAGGGTACACTGACTCAGTACCCAATCTCTCTAAAATTGGAGTGGGTTTGGAACCAGAGATCTTCTGCAAGAGGTACGTGGTCTACTGACTGAGCTACCTGACCCTTCCAAAAGAGGCATTTGTACTGTTTCCAAGGAACCACCCAAGCAGTGCTGGCTGCAAAACAAATAGTAAGAGCAGAACTGTATTGGTTTCTCACAGAAGCTGTTATTGTGTATTTTTTATTTTTTCCTGGAAACATTTTTTGGGGCAATGTGAGTCTATAATTGTCATAAAACTAGCTATGTATCTTGTTAGTTTCTCAGTATTTGAACACTTAATGAGTCAAAACGAATGAGAGAAAAAGGAGAGATGAAGCTGAATTTGAAAGATCTGCTGGAATGTTCCAAGCTGAGACATCCCAATGCAGAACTCACCTGTCATCTCCTCTCTCATGACTGTGCTCAGTCTGCCTCTCTATGTTTTGGCTTCTTAGCAGCCATTGCCACTTCCTGATGGCCCCTAATTTGAGGGAACGACCTCAGCCATGCTCTGCTTGTTCCAGCAGCTTGGCTCTGACTGGACTATTCCAGTAGTTTCCTAATCTCTGGCTGGATCCTGGAACTGAGAAAAGTCCCCCTCAAAACTCTGATTCAGTTTGCCCACTGCAAACCTAGGTTCTGGAATTTAAAAAACTTCCTGGGTTTTTGAATGCAAGACCACTACCACTGGTGCTCCTTCCTGCTCTTCTGAAGCTGCCTTGATTCCAGTTTTCCATCCCTTTCTTTGAGGTTCTCAGCTTCATCATTCTGACAAACTTTCTTTTGGTTAAATTATCCATAATTTTTGTTACTTACATGGAGTAAGTTCCTGAAATATGCAATCCTTCTTTATAGTACATAAGGTCTCATATTTTAGTAGACATGTGGATGCTTTTGAGCTTGGCTTTAGGGATGAATACACACACACACACACACACACACACACACACACACACACACCCTCTGGAAATGTAGCCTCTGGCCTCTGGTTCTACCCAACTGCACACTGGCTAACAACTCACTTCTTGTATATCATGATTCTGCAAACTTAAGATAATACGCAGGTCAAGTGCAGTCATTTTTGGAGCCCTGCTGGAGACTGGAGGCTCTCCCACCTGCAGGCCATCACTGGACCAGAAGTGGGTCTCTCCAGCCACAGCAGACTATATCGCATGTGACACGACGGGCATCTCCGGAATCCACCTTTCAAGTTTTCGGCAAACCATTTTCTCACTGTCCTTCACAAAGTTGACATTTTCAGCAGGATGATAGGAAAGATGTCATGTCGGCTGCTCTTCAAGTTCTTGTCACAGTGGTTAGCACCGTTCTGTCATCTTTGCTTTCCTCACGGTCACCCATCTTGAGCCATGTCACAAACAATAATACATCGAAACTTGCATTTTTCTTTCTTTCCATGCTTTTCTTTGTCAAGTTGAAATTAACCAACACTTTGAGTTACTGGTTATGTAAATAGTTTTCCCTTTCCCCAAATGTTTCTCAGCCAGAGGGTATTAATTAATGTTTATTATAGGCTTACATTCAATAATTAAGTACTAGGCTTTTAAGCAGAAAGTTTTATTTTGATATTTGAAATTGAACATGAACAACATAATCAAAGATCTTCAGCTGCACTGAATGGCCCTGGGTTTTGTAAAATGAATGGACCTCTTTGAGGTCATTAAATTATCGCCACACATCCGGGCGGCCACAGTCATAGCATTTCATTATCTTGATGGCCTGGTTTTTCACATCAGATTGAAATCTGGGCTCCATAACCTTCCAGGCAAGGTGAGGTGTCTTTTCAAGAAGGCTAGGATGCAAAATTAATTCCAAGTTTATGATGATTGATGTCCTCTGATACAGCATCTGTTTGGTGACTAAGTGCAAAACTCAGGTGTAGAAAGAAGCATGTAAATTCAACAGAAGAGGAAAGAGTTTCTGGTTCACTGCTCTGCGTACAACCAGCTTTAAGCCTCCAGTCACTACCAACAAGGGGTAAAACTCCCGCTGAAGAGGGAATATACTTTCATCTCCAAATGCAAATGTCCACATATGCTGGCGCAGGCACTGTAAACATGATATATTCCCTCTCTCCAAATGGATGCACGCCTGCAGACTGCATTACGGAGCCATGAAAATGTCCTTAAACAAGCATGATAACTGAATCCTGCTTGCTGCTATATTGTTCCAGGCCAGAAACACTAGAGTTTCAAGGGCCAGAGTGGGACAGAATATTTGAGATGTTCCTTGCAATGCTTCCTAAAAGGACATTTACAACAAACACTCAATCTCTGACTTAAAAAAAAATCTTTTTGACAACTCTTTGTCTTTACAATTCTTAGTGATATCTTTGAATTTAAACCTATCATGGGTTATTTTCCTTTGTCTCCTTCAAACAGTTAATAACTACAAGTTCAAGGTGACATGAAAGCATTATGCTCCCAGAAGGAGACATCCTTTTGCTCATCTGGATGGTTTGTATAATTCTAGGTTAATTGTAAATTATAATTAGGGCTCTCACATTCCACAGTCACTGCTTCATTATGAAAGCCAGCCTTACCCCTTCCCTTCTCCTTCCTTCCAGCCCATTCCCTTTTCTAATTATGCCCTGACGCCCTCGGGCTCAGACACGCTGCTAAAACAAATATATCAAAGAGTTTGTATCACAAAGTGTAAGACAGAAGCAATAACAAGCATTTTCTGCACTATTACGAGCATGTGAGTGTGCATCATAACTTTTTGGGGTGGACTATTAGTCAAAATTTAAAAAATAGGGGCTTGGAGAGGAAAAAATACACTAGTAAATCTCTTCTCTGATCTGTTTACAGTTTATCTAAATAAGTAGTTTTAACCCAACACTACGAGATGCTTCATTTCACTCTAGTATAAAGGAGTGGTTGAGAAGTTTCTACTGAACATGAATGCTGTTGGCACAAGAACTTTGGTTGAAGTGGCTTCTGGGTGGGCCAGAGAGTGAATGAAGCAAGAACCCAAACGATGATTAGAGAATAATATAAACTGCAGGGATGCATGCATTTTTCCCAAGAGAAGGAGATATTTCCCTTTGAGGAACAAGAGATGGGTTTTTAAAGAATTACCACACAAACAGACAACTAGGTTTTAGACCCCACCCTGCAGACCCTATGTTAGACTTCCCAGTGGCAGGCCAGTCATATATCACATCTATCCTGAAAGTGATACAACCTCAGGAAATACATTTTTATTTCAGTGGTTTCAAAGACCACAGCACGCCATGTTGGAATTTCAGATAAAATGTGCACAGTGTTTGATGGCCTGCTATGGACCAGAAAGACTGCACTGATGGGACAGAAAGTTCAACACATTTCACTAGACTAGATTTCATGTCTGAGTGGGAAAATCTGCTTTTGTCATGGGGCATTCTCTCTGCAGGAAGAGAAGCACATGGTCTAAAAGGAGACAAGCTCTAAAGGGAATTTTCCTATGAATATCTAGGATGCCTACTGTTATTTGAAATTTGTTTGGAATGTTTCCCCTGTTTCTTACAAGTACTTCCTAATAAGTAAAGCTAGTTCTTTAGGATTTAGACAGCATAATTCATCCACATGCAAGTCCTACATCTATGTAGAGCTAGAAGGCCAGCTGGAGACATGCTCCTATTTACAAGAAAAGTAAAACCTTTGTCAAAGTGTAACGTGAGGTGAGACCAAGCACACAGGGCCACTGCTGCACCCATCCATGCTTGCCTGCTATGCTGAGTGCCAAACTCAGAGGTGGGTGCAGCACAGCAAGCCCTATTGTACAGCTGTTTTTTTCTGTTTGAGGGAAGAGTTAAAAAGCAACAGCCTTGTCACTGTGTGTGTGTGTGTTGGGTGGAGAAGTTCAACTGAAAGAAAACAATACATTATTATTTACTGCTTGGTAGGCACTCACAAACAACAACAACAACCAAAAGAACCACTGCATGACAAGGGTTGGGAGTGAGGGCCTATCTTTGTCACTTTCCTTATCATGGAGACACAGTACCCAGTGTCTACAACTTAAAGTAGAGGTTAGCTTTGGCTCACAGTCTGAGAAGTGTTAGTCCATAGTTGGCTGGCAGCAAGCAGAAATGGTAAGGTAGAAGGACCTGCTGAAGTGGAAAGGGACTTCTGTCATGGTGGCCAGGAAGCAGGGGGAGAGAGACAGAGAGCAGAGAGAGAGACAGAGAGGCAGAGAGAGAGAGAGAGAGAGAGAGAGAGAGTTAGGTCAGGGAGCAGCTGGGAAGGAATATAGACCCATTGAAATCATGCTTCCAGTGGTCTGCCTCTAACCAGGCCCTGCCCCCACGATCCAATCACCATCCCAAATCCCCAGTTTTGACAGCATGAGAGTTTTGTGGCCATTTCTGATCTAAATAACAACAGGGCCCAACACTGAGCTGTGGCAGCAGCATGGAACACAGAAATACATGGCTTTGAGAGATATTTAGAAGCGCTGAGCATTGTGACATGCTATGGAGGAGGAGGAGTCAGAGATGGCTCCTTTCTGTCTTGAGCAAGTGGGTGGATGGAGTCACTTACTAGGTTATGAACCATGGTGCAGTAACAGGAGAAGAGCACATTTTGTGTGACTGTTCAGTTACTCAGGTCCTCATCTTCTAGATCCACATGGCCTCTGAAGACAGGCAGCACCTTGGTTTCAAATACATCCTTGGGCACATTTTCAAGAGGTTCTTTTTAGAATTCATGCCCTCTTACATCTGCTTGTAGACTCATTAATCTATGCGAATACTTTCGACTGGGGTGGTTGGCATTATGGATTTGTTAATTGCTGATACAATGTACTTTCCACATGGGCCATATGTGGAGAGCAGCACTGGCATTCAAGAAATGTTAAATAATAATGTAAATGAGAAAAATTTCCAATCCCAATAATAAAGGGATCCAAGGAACACTGACGCAACTTGCAATCATCGGAGCTGTTTGATCGCCTTGTCACCATGGGACAGTGACCAAAGTGATGCTAATCTAAATGTCATCTGGAGAGAATGCTAAAATATTATGATGAAAATTAAGTACTGGAACCTGAGGAACTGATTTTAAAATGAGAAGATATAGCAGTTTACATCTGTGGGTTTTATGATCGCCAAATGCAGCCGGCTGAATGTGCTTACATTTCCCTTTTCTTTCTTTCTCTTTTTGGAGAAAATGGGTTTAGCTTTTAAAAGCTGGCCCAGAATAATATTATTTCAACCAATGGGTCTTGAACTTTGCTCTGTATTAGACCCACTTGACAGTTTATATTCAGGATACTTGGACCACGTGCAGATGCATTACACCTGAAACTCTGTAGACAGGGCCCGGGAGTCAGCATTCTCTCTCCTCCTGCAAATGATTCACATGTGCCTCCAAGTTTGACAATCAAAACCTTAAATAAGTGTAATCCAAACATCAAACAGTTTAGAATGTTGTGGTATGGGTCAACATTAGAAAAAAAAGAAATGCATAATCTTGAGCCCATCTAAGGCTTATTGAATCAAATCATTTGAGGATGGGATTTAATATTTTGTATTTTAACAAACTCTCCAACTGTACCACTGGACTATTAGCAGGGGCACCTGCTATACCTTTAGGCACAGAGTAAGTCCTGTGTAAAGAATCAAAAAACCTAAGTTAAAAAAATTTGGCCCATTATTTAGGAGTTTGATTTAAAACAGGCCTTCTTGACCTTGTATAATTGGGATTTGGGTTTTGTTCACATGGGGATTGCCTGTGCATTACAGAATGGTGAACTGTATCCCCGTGGCCTTCACCTACTTGCAGACAATAGCACAGGTATGAACATAAAAATGTCTCTGGACACTGCCAAAATCCACTGGGAGACAATCCACCCTGCAGTTAAGAAGCACTATTCTAAAACATGCCAAATAGGTAGATGTGTTCAAGTCACGCAGTGCCTGGGATTAGGAACAGCAAATATCATCCTGGCCAACCAGACATGTCTAGTCTTCATTAGAGTGTTTCTGGTCCATGTAGACACACCCTTTCATAGAGATGTGGCACAGGCTTCTAGAGCAGGTAAGAGAAATTTGTCTCTGGCACACAAACACTTACTAACAATTTCTAGCTGCCAGAGGCTGTGGAACGAATACTATATAAAAAATCTTTTTATCTAATTTGAAGCTGGCTTTGAGAGAATAGGAATTAGATTCACTGTTCACTTAAATTCAGTTAAAGGGGTCATCTATTTACCAGTCATGAGTTCCTTTTATTCCTCTTGTAGTATGGGAGATCACACTCAGGGTCTCAGACATGCCAGGCAAGGGCTCTATGGCCAAGCTACCTCCCAAACCCATTCATTTCTTTTAAACCCAGGGTACATTCAAATGCTGGTTATGCAGGTGAAATAGGTTAAGAATATGACTTACACAATACCAATGACTGTTAATTAGTATTTAAATAAAACTCTCCCCTAGGTGGTCTAAAACTCCAGTAGAACCTACTTTCTCCAGAAGGCTAAAATTATGTAGGTGGGCCAGGCTGATACTGGCTATCCTTCTGTCTAAAATGGCAAACTATAATACCAGTGACTGTTGTAGCATCTCACCTTGAAATGCTGAAGCGAGTATGAGATGCATCCTATGCGTGTATAAGGGCAGTAAGGTAGAGTGGCTACAAGTGCAAGCCCCGCAGCCAGCACATCCATGTTCCAATCAGGCCCAGACTACTACTTGTTACAGAGCCCCAGGGAAATATGTAAATTTGAGCCTCAAGGTCACATATATTGGAGAAGGGTAATAACAATACTTATTTCACAGGGGTGGGATAAAGATAAAATTAGATAACATGCGTCAAAAGCGCTTTACATAGTGGTTGGAAGTTGGCAAGTATTTTTAAATGGTAATGATTATCCTTATTTTAATTGAATCTTAGAGAATGAAACCTGGCAATGAGCTGTTTCTTTTCTTATTGTAACCCACAGAAGACAACCTTAGAGATTAAAAAAACATTAAAGATGCTATGATTCTGTCTGCTCATTTTATAGGTAAGAAAACCAAGGCACAGAGATGAAGTATGGTATTCTTAAATTTATGAAGACAGTTTCTAACACTCAGATCTTTAACATCTAGGCACAGTATAGATATAGGACAAAGAAGAAGAGCTTTGGATTTAGGACATGTGGATTTGCCACTTAAATTTATGCGTGTTCAGCTTCATCATATGCCACATAGGTGCAGAAATGTGTAGCCTGAAAATTTCACGGCAAATGTGAGAACGTTTGACATCATTCTGTAAACTGTAGAAAACTACTATACAATGGATACCTAATATTATGATTTCATCTTCGTTATGAAATACAATGCAAACATAGACGCTTAAACACACACAGTCCTGTCAGAGAGTGGGGATCCTTTTGGGTGGCTTCCATGGCACAGAAACTAGGTCGGGCTTGAGCAAATGCTGTTTTCTCACAGTGGCCGGTTGCTCTTTGCTCTCCAAAAACAGCACCTCGGACAGCGGCCGAGGCAGCTTCCTCTTCAAAGACTTGCCGGTTCTATCCGACCTGCGCCCTGGGCAACTATGATGCTCCCTCAGAACTTTCTTTGGGACTGGAAGTCATTAGCTTCCTTGCGGCTGGTGCCTCTAGTGAAACACAAACAGAAACTACCTACACCTTTGCGTATCGCCATGAGTGAGGTAAGGGGCTACATGGAATCAGGGTTTGCTTTGATCTTCACTATCGGACGTGCACACATCGATAGATGGCTGGCTGCATTCTCTAGATAGCAAAAGTTTGCATTTTCATCTGGTCTCTCTGTACATGAACTGCATATATTTAGGGGCTTAGCAACATTTAGTGGAGCAACTCATACTGAATAAAGCATACGTGCTGGCAAATTTGAAAACGCCCAAATCAGAACCATCGGTTCCAAAACTACAACAAAATGTTAGGGTGTCGATGTTTATTTGGGGTAAGGATAGAAAAAGTGAAGAGGGACATAAGGGGAATGCTGCAAATGCTGAGTAGTCTGAAGGGGAGAAAGCCATCAGTTTACCAAGTACTTAAAAAGGGTACCCCTAAAAGACATAGGAAATAAGGCAAGATAAATCAAAATTTAGAACCCCGAAATACTTTAAAGATAACCTCATCATGTAAATGATTCTACTACAGACCATTAATTTGCTGTTAAACTTTATTTTGCATCATTACCATAAGTCATTTTTGGTGGTTAAATTTCCTTTCAAGAGATGACTGAGGAACTGGGAAGGGTTTATTGAGAACAGTAGAGCTAGTACAAATGTACAGGCTTACTTGATGCCAACTCCTTTCATTTACCCTGAAAACATAATTTCAAGGGGCTAGGGATATAGCTCAGTGGTGCAGCACCTGCCTGGAAAAGTGCAAGGCCTTGAGTTTGATTCTTGGTACCAAAAAAAAAAAAAAAAACCCAAAACAACACAACAAAACAAAACCCCAAAAAGCCCATAATTTCAAAATTATAAAGCATGCATTGCTTATTATTACTGATTAATGTCGTAGGCTCCTAACTAGGTGCCACTAGAAAGCAATGTGATTCACACTTTTGTTTACACGTTGTTCAGTTAGTCTTTTCACTGTGAACATGTTTTAAAAATCACTAAACACCTGAGTCAAACTGAGTTCCAGGACACATTCTTGCCCATCGCTAGAACTTTTTTTTTTTAGATTTTACCTTTGAAAACCCTTAAAGAAACAGAGACTTCAGGAACACTCAGAGCTTATTGTTTGCAAAGATGGAAGTGCTGGCCTGGATGGAAGGGTGGGGAAAGGTCAAAGACATTGTGAGAACCAAGCAATACACATATGACTTCTTACCTTTTGGGCTCTTGACTTGAGTGGATTTTGGATTCTTTTCTTTTTTTGGATTCTCTTTTGGTATCTTTTTTAGTCTCTGGTTCAGATGAAAGGGGAACTTTGCTCCCTTCAGAGTCTGTGTTTGGCAGCAGCCCACTAAGGTACACATGTGTTTGTTGACTTTGGAGAGGGGTGGTTGCATGAAGCATGCACAGAGTGTGGCCAGCCATCGGAGTATCAAGAGCACACACACACATGCACAAACAAAAGAAACAAAAAGCAGGGTGCATCACAAAGCAAAAGCAAATGCATTCAAACTAAAATAATAAGCAAAAAAGATGCAAACTTGCATAAGGAAAATCAGAACTGAAAAGAAAATAAGAAATCCCAAACTGTTTCCATGACAAGATGTATAAACCTAACTGTGAATCAAGTGGCAGTCTTACAATATGAAATCCAGACAATGTGTATCATAATTCATGATGATGTTTACCAGGGAGTTTACAAAAACACTTCATTATTTTATAACACTTTCTTATTCAGTAACATATGTAGAATACAGTGTGACAACCCAGAGAATATAATGCAACTTCTCTCTCTCTCTCTTTAAAGAATTCAGTCCAAGAGGCTGTAACAGATAGTCATCAAAGTGTACATATTTATAAAAAGCAGAATTATGCACAGATACATCCCAGGTATCAGCATTTGCATGAGTATCATTTATGCAAATAAAAGGTCATGTGCACGACTACTATACCTCATGACAATAGGAGGTGAAGATAACCTTGTTGCCTGTTAAATATTCAAACTGTTAATGCTATTGTTGTCTAGTTCTAAATGCTGAAGTTATGTTTCATAAAAGTCTACCAGCACTGGAGAGAGGGAAAGCACAGAACAAATCCCACAGATACAGTATTTCAGGGCTGTATGGCTTGCAAAGATGAGGAGGACTGACACAGCTCTGTTTTAAAAAAATGTAGTTGAATTTGGATTCTCTCCGCTGTGGATTTCCCTAGGGAAGTGGTGCTGAATCCGTGGGACTTGTGCTGCTGCTGGTTGTTTGTTAGCGTTGAAAGCTCTGAGAGGTTCGCCATCACTGCCCTAGAGCAATAGTATTTCCACCAGAACCTGGCTTTCCAAACCCACCTGACTTCCCCGCTGGGTGTGCCTCCCCTGGCTGTTGGTTGGGGTGCTTTGGGAGAATGCAAGATTATTTCTGTACTAATGTGAGGCTACGTACACCAGGGAGGTAAAATGGCTGTGGCAGTGTGGAAATGTATTCCACGTCTCCAGAGCCAAATGGCAGTGTTCTGAAATTATCTGCTGCTCTGCATTTTTCACAACGTGGTCCTCTTCCTCCAGGAACTGGGCAATGTCTAAAGAAAGGGAGTACTTAGAACAGAACCAGGAGCCTTGGTGTTCTGGTCTTGTCTGTAAAATCTGTAAAATGAGGTGGGTGATTAGACTGGGATCTCTGAAGCTCTTCCCACCTCTCGGATTACATTACAAGTGTTATCATCATCTTTGTCTTCCAGCTTCACCTAGCTTGTTCAGCTCTCAAAATGTGCTGGGCTGCTTCCTTCCGCGGGACGATTGTACATGCTGTTCCTTTTGCCTGGAACCACTCAACTCCTACACACACACAGGCTTTCAGCCCTAGCATCATTTATCTCCTCAGGGAGGTCCCCCTGCCATGCTGCTACTCCATTTGAGTCATGTTCCTTGTTAAATTCCACCATGGAGTTTTATTCCTTTTCTTCTAGCACCAATATGAACGTGATTCTGCCCTTGTTTTCTATCTTGTCTTCACTTGCCACGTATCCTGACTATATACCAGGATCTGACACAAGTAAGTCATCACTGAACCCTCAGGAGAGGAATAGCTATGACAACAGCAAGTGTTTGTTTAGCTCTTGACACAGTCCAGGCACTGTTCTGGGCTCTTTGTAACTCTTTGCACTCTCTCAACAAAGCTACAAGGATACTGTTTTCCATTCTACGGAAACCTGTGGCATTGAGGGTTAATTATCAAACAAGTTCATTCATAGTAAATAAGGGAACCTGAATTTGAACTCAGCTTGGTCTAACATCAGAGGCCAGGCTAGAAGTCCTGTTTGCCAATTCTGCACAGTGTCTTGAAAGGAAGGAGCTAAGTTAGACCTCTGTGTCCTGTCTCTGTCTCTGTCTCTGTCTCTCTGACTCTCTCTCTCTCTCTCCTTCCTCGGGTGTGTGTGTTGAGTGTGTGCATGTGTGGTACCACTGAGGGAAGGCAGGTAGATTGTTAGAGGTGATCCTAACACCCACGCCAGTTGCTTTTCTGGGAAGAGCTTTTCTGGTCACATTGGCACATACCTGTTGCCGTGGACATGGGATGCGCAGAAGGCAAAGCTGTAGTGGAGGAGGGTGGGGTCGATCATGGCACCGTTCTCTGCCCGTTCCAGCAAGTCTCTGAGGTAGCAGAGATGTCGGTGACACCCTCGGACTCCATTGCGGGCACAGTATTCATCTAGTACAAACACCTGGCCAGGACTGAACCAGCCCTGTGTGGGGAGAAAGGAGAGGTTTTCTTTTAAATACAAGTTGTTTCCTGAAGAGCTGTGAGAGCGGGGAGTGGGTGGAGAAGGGGCCTGGGAGGAACGGGAGCTAAGGCTCACTGGTTGTTACTAAGCTCCAGTCACCAAGTGTGCTGTCTGTCTCAGTCCTTACCCCAGGCCCAGGGGGAGACATAGCATGCCTGGTATGTGGACAGGAGACCTGGGTCCGGGGAGGACAGAGAGCTTTATAAGCAGACAGGGCAGGGTTGTCTTCATTCTACAGATGAGGAGATAGAAATCTGAATTCAGAGATGCACACAGGTGACACAAAACAGGTAGGGCTCCAGTCAAGTTCAGTTTTATTCAACAGCTCCTGCTTCCCTACTCTGGAGCATGAAGAAATTTTAGAGCTGCCAAGAATTTGTGAATTCATATATTTACAAGTATTTTTTAAAATTTTAAATGGAGGTAATAACATACTTCTCCAAAGAGAACAGCAAGACTAAGTTTTCCAGTTGATCAGATAGGGTTTGATTAGACCGAGAGGCATCTTACACCCTTTTCACAGTTTTGTTTGTTTCCTCCTGGTAATTTTGTTAATTTTTTTACATACTTCCTTGCAGTGAGGTCAGCCCAAACCCTGACCATATAAAGCCCCTATTTGAGGGCAGGGTGGGATAGAATCTGCCTCCTCTTTTAGCACTTAAGAAAGCCAGTGCCCAGAAAGGCCACGTGACTCCTGCTCAGGTCATCCTTGGGCACAGCCTGCAATCAAACCATAGTTTCTAATTTCAATGTCATCCGAAGCAAGGAATAAACCAATTTAGTTGTACTGTATGAGTTTAGAATGTAGGGCTGTTTTTAATGTAAACTTCATGTTACTTTGAGGGTCTTCTACGAATCCTATTTTGGACATTGTTCCATCTTGGGAGAGAAAGAGCAGAAAGGAGAGAGCAAGTAGGGACCAGGGAGAGGCCACAGATCTGCAGAAAGGGAGGTCTCTGCACCCCTCTCATCTTATATTAGGGATCCGGGGAATCTTCTATTGACAACATGCAGCTCAGTGCTGCATCCAACGAAAGACGGCATCTTTCCTCTTTCAAATTATAAGTTACTGCGGAGGGCGGTAGAGTAGTCGAGGCAGTGGGCTGCCCCTATAGGCAACTTCTTTGCCACTCCATCTGCTACCCCAAATGCTAAGTCTCAGAAACAACACTGCTGCGAAAGATTAAAATATATTTTCTACGACTCAGATGACACCAAGTCTTTTGTAGATGCCAAAATAGCTGCTTTGAAAAGAGTTGAAGAAATATCAATTAGGAACTGAGTCGAAGACACAGAAAAATTTATGTATCCCTGCTGGTCCGTCTCCAAAAACCAACTGAAAAAAAGACTGTAATAATGAGAAAATGGAATATATAGAGACAAGAGATAAGGTTCTTTTTGATGTTCTGTAACTCTAGAATAATTAATAGATTCAGGTATTCAAATAGAGAAGGAAGCTATTTTACCATGTTTATAATTAATTTTTGATTTTGAAGCATATTTTTAAGCCTATAACGACTAGCAGGAAACGAGCTTCAGTATTTCATTTTTGCTTCAAAAATTTTAAGAGACATTTACTAATTTGTCTTTGTCATACATTTCAAAACAAAAGAATATTGTTTTTTAAAATGATGATGTCAAAAAGTCTTGAAACTAATACACATTAAAAAATTCCTCAACAGACTGAGGATTATACCTAAAAGAGTATGGTTTAAGTTCAGAGGCATCCATAGTCTTACACACTTCATAAATGCAATTTATAATTAACATGAATAATTCCATAATGGTAGGAAAAACATTTGAGAAAATTGCTTTGCAATGCAAGGTAAGCTTTTTTCTTTTTAAAGTCAAAGTGATATGTTCCTTTCCAATTTGGCAAAGTTCAGAGTTTTCTGAGAAAGAAATTCTAAACTTGAGATAATCAATGTATCATTTATGAGATTTAGGTTAATAAATTATTCTACAGAGTCTTGTTTCAATTTTTAAGATTACTTTACCTATTTTTTGTATTTTAGCTTCTGGTTCCAAAATATTAATGAATTTACATAAAAATGAATCAGAATAGAGTTAGAGTATAACCATGTAATTTAGTAAAGATGGAGTCATTATATATATATCTATTAATATTGGCAATATGCACGCAAAAGTATATTGATTTTAATGTTTCAGGAGCAAGGATTTTATAGAGTCATTCTATCATTCCCCTTCATCTTTTCCATTTATAAAGTGTTATTAATTTACCTTTAAGAAATGAAGGAATAATTTATGGTTTGCACAAGGAAAGAAACCAAGACATTTTTAGGGTTTTGAATTTGATAGTCTAAAGCCAAAAATGTATCTTCAGAAATCCAATAAAGATATAATAGCAGCTCTGTGAATTTAACTAATTTAAATCTAAGTTTAAAAATAGGATTTAGGAAATATTGATACTCCTGCTGGATAGCTGGATTTCCAAATGTTTCACGTACTGTGAGATATTCCCTTAAAGGGCAAAAAAGGCTGTGGATATTATGAAGAAAAAAGGAAAAAAAAAAAACTCTGAAGAAACAAATCAACTTGAATCAATTAAACTTGTGGACAGTGAAGTAGAGTTTATTTACATACCATTTCAGTCTTTAAAAAAGACACACACAAAATACATTCCTTTCTAAGACAGGAGCTCCAGGTCTGGAACTGGGAGGGAGGGGCATCTTAAACTCTAAGACAAGGAGGTGATTTTTAGAAGTTCTCCACAAGCAGGTGCCAAACTCCATTACCCTCCTGGGGATATTTTCCATGTAGCAGCTGACAAGGGGGAAGCTAAGATGGGAAGGCTAGGGAGTTGGACATGTCTCTTCTGAGAACTTCCCCCAGCTCAGTCTTGTTGCTTTGGTAAGTAAAACTATCTCAAACCAGGAAATTGAGAAACATTTACAATTGTTAAGGAGATTCTGTAAGGGAGAAAAGAGCTTCTGACATAAAGGTAGAGAAATATTTCATTTTTAAAAATGCTATGTTTAAATTGTTGTAGACCAAAGAATATACTTGCCAGGCAAGAATAGGAATCATTAAGTCTGTGATCCAAAGTAAGGCGCTGCACCATCTCAAAAAGGGAAGCGTGGTCAAAGTTACAGGGGTTGGAAGAGATAAATTCATCCATGCCATGCTTTTGAGCTCTATCTGCGTCTGTTCATTTACACATGTAGAGAGAGACACAATTTAGAGAAGCACATCACATTTTTTTTGACATTTCGAATACACAGGAATCCACTAGGCATTAGGCACACTAGCTGTTTGCATGTTACCTCCCACCAACATCCCCAAGATATTCTTTTACCTCCCATTGTCAACTTGCATCACTTACTGGTGAGTTTACTGCATTTAGGCAAAAATATATTGGCATCAACGTGTTTATCAAATGATCACAATTACAGTGCATTTATCTTGTTCTTTAAAAACTAAGCACAAGACCGTAACTTCACCTGCATTTCACCAAACACTGAAAGCAGATTGGACCTTTGCTTATAATAGCCTGGTTAGCGTTGTAGGTTTTTAATAGATTCTGCCATTCCAGTGGTTATGTCTGGAGCAATTTCTCTACAATTATTGGGATTATCTGGAGAAAGGGTTCTGAAGATTTTCAGCAAAGTGACAATATTTGTGTCTCCCCCTTCCAAATCCCCACTGCCAATTTGGTTTCACAAAAGGTTTGAGTCCCCATCCTCCAAAATTAAAAATTAAAGAAAACAAAAGATTTTCCTTGAAACCTGGAGACTATGTTAAATGGGAATTTAGTTTGTGATAGCCAGGGCATTGCATTACAGTGTGCTTACTCGCCAGCAAAGCGTATGAAAGAGACAAACAGAAATTGACTCAGGGAGAGCTATGATCCGTCATTTATTCCGAATTAATAGTCTCAATGTATTCACACTTTTCCTTTCAGGGTGAAGGCAGTAGGCAAACTTCCTAAGGGCTACCTAATTAATCTCAACATGTGTAGCTAACATACACTACCCTCAGCTGGCAAAATAACGCAGAGAAATCCACTCAAGTGCCACCAGACAAACCCTAAAGAGATAGGAATGCAGGTCTTTTACGTTAAAGGAATCAGCTCACTCTACCTTATTTTCACTCTCTTCATATGCCGACTATGGAGAAGCAGAATCCTATCAGATCGAGTAAGATTTTATTCAGCTCCTTGCATGCAACATTTTATTGGAATACGGGGACTTGCTAGAAAGCAGCCATACTTTCAAGGCAAGGGGAAAATCGATTTCTGACTTGGGAGAAAAAGGGTGTTTGAATAATATTTTCATATGTGGCCTCCATCCCAGGCAGTTTTTTTTTTTTTTTTTCTCTGCTATGCTTGGGGTTAAGCTGTAAGCTTGGGTTATGGCAGCCGTGTGACTTTAAGATGATGATTTCTCCTCTTATTGATTTTGGTATCATTTAAATCTCAACGCACAGTGAAGCAGATGTATATCCTTATTGTTGGAGGTTTGAAATCTTCTGTCATTTTCAGAGAAGCAGCAAGTGGTCAGTATTTGAACAAGATGTGTTGTTTACGCCCAAGACACACAGAAGTAACGGTTTCCAGAAGGCAAGTCAAAGAATATGTATTTTAACAGCCAAATCACTCCATTAAAATGATAAAACCCCAGCTTTTGGAAGGGATATCACATGTGCAGGAATTATATTAGAGAATCTGCAAGAACCTCTTTTGCTGTGATTGCTGTCTCAGAGTCACCCCCAGGAAAATGCTTTCCAGTTAAGTCTGGAAGCTTCACCTGGGAAAATTATTTTCTTTTGGTTTGGTCTCCAAATTACATTTCTCCTTGACTTGCAGGGCTCAGCAAGGTGAGGCAGGGGAAGGCAAGCTGCAGGGCCCAAGGCAAGGGTCGTACACCTCCTCCAACTGAGGTCTTCCTTGGAGTAAGGACCCGCACCATCTAGGTGGCGCCTCTCCATTTCCTCGGACACATTCTGCCCCTTCCCCTATATCCCGTCAGTCCCAGGTCAACATAATTCAGGAAAAACTGAGTGTGGGGTATGCCTAAATTGCTTATCCTGTTATATCCTCATAAAAAGCCTCATCCGCCCCCTGCCTCCCGATTTTAACAGATCAGGCAGTTTGCCGAGCATTAGCTCTTGCTCTTGGATTTCTCAGGAGAGGCTGTAAGCTAACAGATCGGCCTGAGCCTGACTTTGCCAGCTTGGTGAAGATAGTTTATTGTTCTTTAATTCTGGTGGTGCAACTGGTTATTTAGGGGCTTTTTTGTAGCTGTTAAACATACGGCACGTGTTCTAGGTGTCTTACCCTTTCCTTGCTGAGCCTCTTGAACATTGCTGGTGACACATCTTGCCTTGTTGGCCACTCGCGACATAGGTCTGAAAAGGTGAGTTGGTTTCTCTAGGGAGCTCTGGACACAGACTACTCCCCCTACGCGCCCAAGACAAGGGCCAGTGATTGCAACCCCACTGTGCTAACTGTGGGCTGGCTAGTCTAAAGAGCAGTTTCCTTTTTTACTGACATTTTAAAGCAGGCTTACAGAAAAATATGCATGAGATCAGCCTGTTTTCTTTTCTCAGACAATAACTAGCAAAAGTAAATACCCTTGTCCTTTCTTCTCCTCTTTCCTCTTTCTCCTGGGCCCTGGCAAGTGAGCCTGGGACTGAATTTAGGAAGTCTGGATTCTAGTCTGAGCTACATTTTAAAATAGCTGTCGGGTGCTATTTAAATAGCTGTTTCTCTGAGACTCAGTTTCCTTTAGTACAGGACAAGCAGACTTAGCTCCCTGTCTGCTGCCGTGGACTGCATTTCAATGACCCTGAAGATCCCTCGCACACACACAGGTGTGCGATGGAGCTTAATGTGCTGGGATCCCAGTAATTAAAAGAAGAATCTCCTAGATTTTTATTTGCACAAAATTACCATTTGCTCAGGATTCGACTCATTTTTTTAATTGCTTCAATAACTCAATGATACATAAATGGGTGAGACGGGTTCCCGTGAAATCTTGAACAGTTTCCTGAGCTTATTATATAGTGAGAGAAGGAAGGGTAGGCTGGGGATGCTATTTCAAGGTGTCAATGAAAAGGATCTACTTTTTAAGTAAGGGTTTTGGTATTTTGTTAATTCTCTGCCATATTCCTTGCACCTAGAACGGTACCTGATTCCTGGTAGGCACTTGACACCTATTTGTTACCATAGTGAATTTCATCCAAATAAATAAATTAATTCAGTCTATTAAAATGTTTTCTATCTCTTAACTTTATAGGCTATTCTTATACTACATTCACTGGGAATATTTTATTTTACAGGAGCTGGGAGGATTTGGGTCACAAAGATTGGATTTGGGGCTAGATCTGTCACTACTAGGTAGGCATGTGCTGGAGGGGTGAGTGTTCACTGCTCTGGAGCTGCCTTACCCCTGTTTATAAATCGAAGACAGTATTAAAAATTACTTTCAGAGAGTTGCTGACGGGATCTGATGAGAAGAGCCTGGAAGGCAGCTGGCACACAGTAAGTGCTCAATAAATGTTAGCTAGGCATAAACAGGCAACTTTCTTTGTGCTTGCAAAGCCAGTTTAAGTTGTTAGTGAGCCAAAGATGTCTTTGCATTTAGAGCTAATGTTCCTCTTTCCTTGCTTCTTAAACCATCTCATTTCTGGGGAGCTGGGAGTCCTTCCCATTCCCTCTGCTTTACAGTCTGCTCTACCCTTTTATAACCAATTCCTGTGTCCCTTCTCTGTCCTGGGTCATGTTCCAGTTTTCTGTGGTTAGGACGTATGTGCACAGGTGAGCCCCTTAGTAGACGATACGGCTCTTCGGGGCACTTTCTGATGCACAACTTGCCCTCCTAGTCCTGAAGAAGCAGATCTGTAGGAGGGGGTTATTAACTGGCTGACAGTGACACCTCCGTTCCAGATAACTTCCCACTGGCTCTATTAAGGAGCCACACACATGGGGATTCAGATGGTATCCTGCAAATCCAAAAGTGGGAACATGTGCTCTTACAGGAAAAAAATCTTATAAAGGGAAACAGAGCTCTAGGTGCAGGTGTCTTTGGATACCATTCAGATTGTCTGCCTGTGTCTCCATACATGTCTAGGACCATATGCATTACATATGTTGTCTATTTTAAAATAAAACACTGCAGTGGTCCAGCTGTTCCAAATTCTGTTTCAAAGAACTTGTGGGCGCTTCCCAAGCAACACCATATAGTCATCCTTGCACTGTCCCAGTCTGTTCTTCCTTAGGGTTGAACATGCAAAAGCAAATACTCTTTGCAGCTCCATTTCTCCTGTGCAAACAATTGGAATCAATGAATTAGAGGAAAAGAAAACTCTGATGTTGACATTATCCAGGGAGAAAACAGCCCAGAGCAAAAGTATGAGAGAGTCAATCCCTGAATCCAGGACAGTAGGAGCACTTCCTTTGCCAGTATTTGGCATGTGTTAAGAGAATGAAAACGAATTTGAACATTAGGTTGAGCAAATAGCATTAGGAGGGTAATGTGGCTGCTTAAAATCCCAGTAATGTTTGGATTATCTCTTGCTTTGGGAGGTACAAACTAGGGCTCTTTTTCATTAACATGATATTCTCTCTCCTTCCTTCCTTCCTTCCTTCCTTCCTTCCTTCCTTCCTTCCTTCCTTCCTCCCTCCCTCCCTCCCTTCCTTCCTTTCTTCCTTCCTTCCTTCCACAGAAATCAAGGATGGACTACACTTTGAGAATCAACTTCATCTTTGACCTTTTCCAGACCTGGCTTTAGGAAGTTGTTCCAGATTCTGCTTGGTCTGTAAAGGTATCCACATGCACTGAAAGAGGGAGATGTGACTGCACAGGCTCTGTTGCTAGGGCATAATTCAACACATCTTCCAAAGAATGCCACCTGTTCCCCTTCTTGGGTTTAATAACTTAAGGTTTTTAGCATCTTTGGGTGTGGGGTAGGAGACTGACTTCAAGTCACACTTAGATAACAAAGTTATTACTGATACCTCAACTACATTCAGAACCTTAAACACTAACCAGGCAATCCACAACACAGAAGCAGGTTGATGGTCTGGAACACTTCTGGAGGGAAGGTGTCCTTTCAAATAGAAACTCACAAAGAACTTTACCCCAAGTTTCCCTGGAAACAATTTCATTGTGACATTTGAAGAATATTGGGAAAATGCTGGTTTCTACAGTGATACCATTATGTGGATTTTATACTCTCATTTAATCTGTTTATTAAAATTTAATAGGGTGGTCCCTAGCAGGCTCCCTTGCAATTTATGTTCTTCTTTAATTGATTATAATTGAGTTCACTTCACATTTGATATTCTTTTCCTTTTTCCTTCTCTCACAACTGAAAAAATATATATTATTCATTATTTCTTAGTAGCAAGCATTCTTCTGTGGTCTTGTTTCAAACATACGTATTTTTAGATAGTTTTGCCCTCATATCTATCAAATAAATGTACTTTTCTTAGAGGAATAATATAGCTTTCAAATTTTTATTTTATTGAGATTTTCTTATCATTCCCATAGCTATGGGATTGAAAACTAAAGGGGCATCTCCCTTTTTATTTTGTAGCATTACATTTTGGAAATTTTTATGGCATAGAGAAAAAGAAATTCTCCTGTTGGAAATGATCATGAATGTATTGTTAACAAATTGCCTGGAAGACGTTCTTTTCTCTCATGAATTCCTTCTATAATAAGCTAGATGCAGCTGTTTTATCACTGAAATTTACAGCACAGTTAGGGTTGTTCCTAGTCCTGAAGGATGCTAGAGGCAAGAGAATAGCTAATGTAACTCCAAAGTCATCTGTGAACACAAACTGCAAGTTAAAAGGTGACTTTGTATCTTTCTTATGTGGAAAATGTGTGCTTGTCATATCTGCTTGACAGTACAAGAGTGAATGCATGGTTTGGACAATAACGAACAATGACAGTAGTCAGCCTCATCGGAAGACATGAAATAAAGAAATGACAATGATTGATGGCAGCTGGCTGTTTACAGATTTTTCTAGAAGAGCTTTTCTCGGCATAGTCAAGTCATCAGGGGATGCTGTGCCCTGCCTGTGCTGTGCCCAGCCAACAGAAGACTGGCCCTCCTGTACCTGCTGCCTGCGGCACAGAGTGACCACTTAACTGAGAAGTAGCTCCTTCCTTCACGTCCCTCCAACCTAGCTGAGCTTATCTGAATGGCCAGGAGATGACGGCTTCTTTGGAAGTTATCAAGGGCTGTGCTGCACTCTGCAGAAATCTTGACTCAAAAAGTACTGTGGCAATATACCCAAGGGGATCAATATGGGATGTTTATCTTAATGTTAATTTTTATAATTCTTTGTAAGACAGTGACTCTGAGTAAAAATCATAACTGAGATTTTGTCAATGATCTCAAGTAAGTGATTTATAAGCTTTTCTGCTGTATTACAAAAATTAATTTTCTGTTCCCTACGTGAAAAAAATACATGCTCTACATTTGACTAATTAATGATGTATCTTACTGTAAATCACTGCAGGACTTGAAAATACTCAACTGATTAGTGAATGATATGTTAAATGTGTCTGAAGTATTTAATTAAGAAATGAATCTTCATTTAATATGTTTATTTAGACTATATCACGGTGTTTTGGAAAAATTTGGACTTGATTATAGGAGTCTATCCTTTTAGAGAGGAATTTACTTTTATGATGGGAAAAATGTGATTTACAGTCTGGTTTTGGGTCATGCAAATTAAGTTGATATTGAATTCTTTGATATTCCATTCTTGCAAAGTAGCAACTGCAAGTTGACAATACCAGAAGATATAGCAAAAATCTCATCAGATAAAACTATAGAAAGGAATTAAGGCAAACAAGTATTTAAAAATCTACTAGGAGAGCAATGCATTGTGCAAATATATGTAAATTCACACAGAACAGAACTCATTCAATCATTTACACATCCAGCCTCTCATTCTTGTAAAAAAAAAAAGTACAGCAAATTCCTAAATTCCCACTAAGTTCACATTCTATGGTAAGCTGTTAAAAATGCCTCATCAGACATTCAAATGAAAATAAAGTTAAATTAAGTATTTGCTTCGAGAGGTGAAAAAGATCTGTCTGCTAGCCAGGAATACACTTATGCAAAATAAAAGAAAGAAGGAAGAAAGGGAGGAAAAAGTAAATTAAAGAAAGAAAACAAATTAGGAGAAAGGTTGTTGTTAAATGGTCAGGAGAAATGACGTGACCTACTTCCTCTAGAGTTGCATTCAGAATACTCAATACATAGTTGCCTGCTCTCCTGACCACTTTTCTCTCACTCCCCCTAATGTCAGTGCTGCCCGCTACATGTTTTTGGTGGGTAGCTTTTTCCTAGACTGACACAGGAATTGTATACTTGCTTTTATTAACAAAAAGTAACGAGACAGATTTTTCTGAAGTTTTAAAGCCTCTTTTTTTCCTCTTACAGACTTAATGCTTAGAAAAATTAATACAAGTACCAATGAGGTTGAAAAAGTTATTGTTGTCATTGTTCTTGAGGGAGCAGCAGAATGACACTTAAGATCAGAGGTCAAACCCTCCTTCCCATTGTGAGATCATGAATCCAAAATATTTGTGAATGAGGCCCATGGATTCACTGCCCTTCTTAATTTGACGGTTGTGTCTGGTAGTCCTCTGTGCCAGAGCTCCCCTTTTCAAAACCAGCCCCGACTGGATATTATTGGAGAGCAAACTCTCAAGCCTGGTCCAATGAATGCTTCAGTGTTCAAATAAAGCACTTACTTTATTAATGGCATTTCACAATTTCTTTTACTCTTGCTCAGTT
This sequence comes from Dinomys branickii, assembly GCA_004027595.1. Lineage (NCBI taxonomy): Eukaryota > Metazoa > Chordata > Mammalia > Rodentia > Dinomyidae > Dinomys > Dinomys branickii. The sequence continues at coordinate 30,703 of PVLD010000740.1, read as the reverse complement.
AAACCCTCTGGGTTTCCTGCCCTACCTTTCTATTTGTGAAGGTACCATGGCCAGCACACATCGTAAACTGAGCATCCTAATCTCTGGAGAGGGGAAGTATACAACAACAACAATAACAATGGCACGTTGTCAGAGTGCAGAGTGATTTGTTTTCAGGCATGAAGCAGTCAGGTAGCTGTGAATTCCACGAAACAAAGGCCTTAACTGCCATTTCATTGTGATGTTAATTAACATTGTTGGAATGAAAAAAATCAGGAGATGTTCATGGTCGGCTTTACTCAGAGGATCATTTGATGCCAATACGAAAGCCAAGGAGAGGAGGCAATTATGCACACATCACATGCATCCTAGTTTCAGTATGGAAGCTTACATTTCAAACCTGAGGTCAAGAAAATAACATGAAAAGTTTTACTACAAAGTCTAGACATGAGGAAGATTTCAGAGGAGGGGGAAAGCACATTGCGGTGTCAGATAATCTGGTCTGATTATCTGAGCTGTGCTAGCCATGGGGGAGCACTTACCCTTCAGTCCAGCTAGAAGTTAGCAGGGTAAGAAGGAACAAACCAGAATAACATAAAGACTAGCAACGAGGCTCAGGAAAGCAGACAGGAGCTCTACCCTAGCGCTAAAGTTCTCGGGTCTGAGCAAAGATTGAACAGGAAAACTTCAAAAAAAAGAAAAACAAAACAACCCCCCAAACCAGTAGTAACCGCAATCCCTCTAGCTATGGAAGACTATTCAATATTGGCAAAAATAGAACACTTTTGAGAAACATCCAACTTTGGGGAACAATGATGTTATTAGTTGAGAAATAGGCTTAAAATGACTAACTGTAAATAAGTAATATGTCAAATAATCATTGACCAAATGTCAAAGCTTCAAATACCTGCTTCCTTCCCACCCCATTCCAAATGAGAATTAAGGTACAGATTTTTACTGTTCCACTAATGCAGAATAGACAGAGAAAAGGTGTCCCAGTGAGAGGCCACCTGACAAAATAAGTTATGGCAATATAAAACTACATATAAACTCAACTATAAATTTGGATGTTTCTACTATGGGCAACAGTGGCCTTAAAGATTGGAGAATGGCAAGTATTTATTTGAAAAAGTTGAGTAACTAGGTACCAACTTAATCTTTAAAATTTTAACTGAAAAGGAAAAAAATTAAATCAACAACACACAAGAAAAAAAAATCACAAAAGAACAAAAATAGTTTTAAAGGTTGATGGAACCCTCCCAAAATCTTTGTAGAGTCACACACAAACTAATGAATAGCAGGATCTATTTTTTTCCATTTTTTACAATTCCATATAAATACTCCACTCCATTCTTTCTTAGATGTGTCTTTTCATTTTGAAATTCTAAAAAATGCAAAAGAAGTAAAAACTGAATCAAGAAGTCTGTTAAGTTGAATTGAGAGACCTAAATCAACTCACAATTATCCCCAAGTTTCCCAAACTATAAAACACTTCATTCTCAAGTTTCCCTGGCACAGATAGCAACATGATGAGATTGGAGTGTTTGTTTTTCTCTGTCCTCCCAAATTTATATGTTGCTGCTTGCTTCTTAGCTTCACTTGGCTGTGTAAACACTAATAAAGCAGTGACCAAGTAAAGTCATTGAAAAGCTGTTGTCAAAGTATTCAAAACCAAGATTTGATGAGATGTGTGCAGAGTGTCGTATTTTAAAATAACCCTTACCTTTTGGGAGCCGAAGAAACCTTTTTAAAATGCAATACTTGATTTTTGAAAAACCCTTTTTGCTCGCTAGAGAATTTGTGATTAACTTTTGTGCTGTCACTTAAACAAATGAAGCAAATGTGAGTGAAGGGCCAAATTTCCTATTTAGTAGTGTGTCAGGATTGCCGCTCACTTTTACTGCTTTGTAGAACTGGGTTACCAGAACATCCTGGTTTTGCTGGGACTGACGGTTTCCTGGGACACAGGACTTTCAAATCTCAGAGTAGGGAAGTCTCAAGCACCTCAGGGATGGGTTAATCCTCTCACTTAGGAACTGACACCGGGTTTCACTGAATTGTCCTTACAGAATTGGATCTGTTTAATTGATGGTTGAACCTAGGTAAAAGCATTTGTGAAGTAATTTGTGAACTAACCACTATTCTATAGCAGATGCCCCTAAAAATTTTGATACATCCCTCACTCGCGCCACCCTGTGTGCAGGCGCATGTGTGTGTGCTGCTTATGTATACCCCGAGGCACCGTGGAATGGGAAGTGCAGTTCGTCCCTGGTTCCTGTCTTATTCTTTCTCCTGGATTTTGTCTACCCCCAAATGCAAATGCTCCGTGAAGGGCTGGACAGCTTTAATCCTGACTAGTTTCCTTCGATGGTTTCTAAATTATGGGAACAGAAGCTAGTAGCTTGGCTGCAGTTTTTACTAAGTGCCAAAACTAGTGAGAGATAGAATTTGAGGCAGTGCTGAGGTTCTGTCTCAGGATCGATGAAGGAACTGCGCACTAGTGAGATCAGCGTTACGGGACTGAAGCTCAGGACTGCCATTTGTTACAAGGCCGCCTGCATATTGGGCAGACTGGACAATAAATGACTCGATAGTATGTTCCCATTCTGAGAAAGGGGGATCCTGTAACCTACAACCTCCATGGCTCAATGTTTTGGCCTTTTCCTTCTAGAACTAGGCCAATATGATAAGGCCTCTTATTCCTCAAAGAAAGCCTGAAGCTGGGCATACCTCAAAGGGTGACTAGAAGAAAAGGTGGCTCTACTGCCAGATAGATAAACCCTGATCAGTCCCGGGGGCACGTATTATCTCTTACCTCTCAGACCACCTCTGTTCTCTCTCGGGATGATACAGTTTATCTGTCAGATTCTACCCTTTAGGATTTTGCTGGGTGCCTCATTTCATGAAAGTTCCCAATCAAGCTGTGTATATGCAATTGAGTCTTTTGGCTGATCCCTAATAGCTGGCATTTACCTTTCATAACTATAGGAATCCTACCCCTGGTGGAAATCTCCACCAAGAGCCCTGTGTATTTTCACGAAGAATCACCCCTCTTCTTCAGCAGCTGCCTTCACTCGTCCTCTTTTTGTAATCTTTCTTGTTTGACACTAAGGATTGAAGGAGGGCCTCGCCCACAATGGGCACATACTGTATCACCGAACCATACACCCTAGCCTGTCTCCATTTAATGTTACCCCATCTTTTATCTGGTGAGCAAAAATTGTGCCAATCACAAGCCATGTTGATCCTAATCTGGGCAAATGGTAGAACAGACACTGAATGCAAGGTGACATGACCTCAGAAGAATTGGAGATTATTTGGAAATAAGACCAGTGTTTTCCAAATATCACCTGAGATATATGTTTTATGAGGTTGATTGGATGGTGATTATAATTAACATTTTTCTCATGCAAGAATGGTTGCATTTCAGGTGGATATGATGTGTGGTTTCCAAATGTGTTACAAAAAAGCCATCAGGCACGGTGAGAGGAGGAGTAGTTCATGCAGGTGTTTTTATTTCGAGAAAATAACTATCAGGTAGGTTTTATCTTAGTGAATGACTGTTGCTGTCTTTATTGGTCTCAGGTAAATCTAGATGCCAGAAGATAGTCAAAGAAAACAGGAAGGGGGGCCCTCAGTGATGGCCAAAGGGAGGGCTAAACTTTTGTCCCCAATTCCCACCTCATGGACCGCCTTAGTCTTTCCTAATTTTCTGTGTAGAAAGCCAATGTGATTGTGTGGTTGTTAAGAAGTTTCCACCAGATAATGCATTGCCCTTTAAGAAACCATCGGCTCCTGGTGGCACCTAGTCAGGGTACTTCAAGGTGGAAGAGTATAGTCTGGAGCAGACATGGACACAGCAGCTGTTGAATTCATGTAAAAGAGCAATGATCTCTAGTCAGTTATTAGAGCTGCAAAATGACTCTGTATCTATGTTTTGCCTGCGGTCTGCAGAGGGGAGATTGGAAGTGCCCTTCGGGACACTGAGCTTCTGCTTTGGGGTTTTCATTTGCTGTCCCCTCTCTGCAATTCTCCCTCCTCAGATATGTGGAAGATAAGACCCGTGTGTTTGGGCATAAACTCAGAGAATCCTTTCTTGGTCATCCATCTAACATTCTGTTTTCTCTATCTAGTCACCACTCCAGGACCTTCTCCATGGTATTTATCAGTGTCTGAAGCTGTGTGGTTTCCGGGCTGCTCCGTCCACTATCTAGGCTCTCCCAGTGGAAAGCGATGTTCAGAGAGAAGGGCCCTCCTATGTCTTCTTCTTTAGCAAGTCTTACTTCTAGACAGGTGCTCAGCAGCCCAGACTGAGTCAGTGGGTTCCAAACTAAAGCAAGGGATCACCGTGACTACTGCTAAAGTGGCTCAGACCTCAGTTAACTCTGGTTGACTTGATATTCAGGGAAATAAAAATGTCTCTATTTAGGGTGAATAAACATTTGCTTGATTTCATGCTTCATGTCTGCATTTTAATTTGTTTTAGTAAAGTGTCTCCAAGCATGTCCTGGCTTTCACCTTGTCCTGTGTATCAGAAGTGCAGGGAGAGAAAACTCGCTCCTAGGAAGCAGGAAGATGGGCCAAGGGGACAAGAAAGTAAACAGGCAAAGGTGAGAAGAGAAGAAATTGTGCTGTTCACTGTGGCTGCTTCCGGAGGTGGCTTCATTTCGGGGCATCTGATATTTTAGCTAGGAATGGGATTTTAGGTACTTTTCCCCACAGCATGTGATAATGTCATCATTTATTTTTAAATGGTTCTAAATTGCAGATTTGAGTTTATTTCAAATCAATACTATTTTAAAGTTGCATTTAATAGGAAGAATGAAGCAATGATATACATAATCTACTATATTTGAAGGACTCAAACAAATACATATTTGGCTGTGAATCCCAAAGTTTCACCAAAACAAGGAGAAACACACATAAAATACACTTTCCTTCATGTGGTCCTTGGCGGGGAATGTCAAGTATTGCACTTTAAAATAACTTTCATCTACCATTTTGTCCCAGCGTTCACCCTGCGTCCCCTGTATGTTTCTAGCAAACGTGGTTTTGTGAGCCCTAAATATAAAAGTAACTACTTTTTCTCACTTGACCTTGGCAGATCTGCTTTACTCTGTGGAGCTACATTTTTTAGAAATGTATTTACTTACAGAATTGTGAGATGGGGGCGTCCAGCTGTGGCACGTTCCCTCCCTTAGCATTGAGCTTCTGGACCTGGGTTGGGGGCACGGGCTTGTGTGACTGCCCGGTGGCCCGGTACATGGCTTGGACCCACAGGATGCGGTCCTGCTCGTCATCACTGGCGAATATCACCGTGTCTCCTTCTTTGACTGCATTGAAGAAGGCTCGCCCCCCTTCCAGACCTGCAAGGCAAGGAAGGGACAACTTCTAAGCAAGGCTCAGCAGTTTCAGCACCTTCTCCTTGAGCCAGAGAAAAGTAATTTACCTGACTCTAGGATGGAGACTCTGTGAACCACTTGACCATGGGTGGGACCATGGCATTGAAGGACGTTTTGAGCCTGGCTTGATGGAGCTGTCAGGCAGGCTGCCTGCAGGTGGCCACACCCCTGCCTGTAACCACACTTTCTTCCTCTTTGCATTTAGAAACAAATGAACAATGTTCACAAAACCTCTTTGGATCCTTGCTCCCCTGTCAGCTCTTGCCCTGTGGTTCTTCTCCTCACAAGGAGAGGATTATCTCTACCAAGGCATCTGAAACTCTGAATTTCACATATGAATCCCCTGTCCATCTTGATTACTGCAGCTTCTGATTTACAGGTCTGAGATGGAGCCTGAGAGCCTGTGTTTCTGATGAGATCTGAGACCCACACTCAAGTAGTAAAAGTCTCTTTCCTGCCAATTTTGCCCCTCCATTCCAGTTGCTACTTGACTGAGACTTTCTTGTGAAGACCTCCTCATTGCCCCACCTACAGTCAGTCCAGTTTTGTCCACTCTGTCATGATCAGCAGCACTGACACACACTCCTTTCTCTTTGAAACACTTTCTCCTCTTGGCTTCCAGGAAACTGAATGTTCCTTTCCTCCCTGGTTGCTGCTTCTGTCTTGTTTGCTGGCTGCTCCTCCTCCTCCTCCTCCTGACCCTTACATGTGAGACTGTTCTGGTGTCCCCTCCTTGCACCCTGCTCTGCTATACCCCCACCCTTCCAGTGTCACTGAATGTTCACCTGCACGAACATGCTGAAGGTCCTCAGTTCTCCTCGCCCTTGGACCTCTCTGCTGAACTCCAGCTCTGACCAGGCAGTGGCTTCCTTGACTTCTCCACGTGTACACCCAGTGGACAAGCTGAGCTTTCCTTCCCCAGCACTCTCCTGCTAAGGCTGCTTTCCACCTCAGGAAAGTTTTGGCCCCTCTCTACAGAAGCTGACATCCACAATGTTGGGTCATTTTTACTCTCTCACTTTCTAATTTCTCCAGTACATATTGGAATTCTTAGAATTCTATCCCTAGGACATTAGCACATGTATGTGCTCCCACCCCTGAGCCTGGCTGCAATCACCTGTCTCCTGGGCTCCTTCAGCAGCCTCCTGTCTGCTGTCTGCTCCAGCCTCTCTCTCCAGAGTCCACTCTCAACACGACGTCCGAGTCCTCCATTCATGCAAGAGTGAAGTCAGGTCAGCTCTGCTCAAACTCGCCAGTGGCTCTATGTCCCACTTGGATGGAAAGCCCGCTCCCGGCAAGGCCAGCAGCCCGGACCAAGCGGCCTCCCCGCTGCTATTCTCCTTTCCTAGTGCTCTCTCCCTGCTTTCGGTGCACCTGGGTACTCGTTTCCTGGCAGTCTCACTGGCCTGTTGCTGTCCCACAGACACCCAGGTACCTTCTCACCTCATGAGAACTTGCTATTCTCTGAGGACCTGCAGAACTCTTCTTTCAGATCTCTGCAGGATTCACACCCTTCCTTCCCGCATGTCCTTTTCAAATTCACATTCCTGATGAGGCCTTCCCGGACCTCCACCCCTTGTTACCCACCCCTCTTACCTTACTTAATTTTTCTCCATTGCTTGTATTACCTTCTAGCAAACCACACACTTTGCACCATAAAGGGCAAGGAGTTTTTGCCTGTTTTGTTCACATCCATATCTTTGGCATCTAGAATAGCGCATGGCACAAAGTAGGTACTCAACAAATACTTGTTGAAGGAGTGAATAAGTACAGCCCTATCTTTTTCTAAAGATGGAAAATGCAAGTATTTCTCTGGGCTGAGGACACAGCTGTATTGTATCCATCAACATATTTCAGAAGCCTGCATCTTAGGTTAGAGGCAACTTTCCACCAAGGCCTAAAGCACAATATCTGTATCAGGTTTCTGATTATCTCCCCAGTTATTAGTTAAAAGTAGAGAGGAGAATAAATAAATGATTCACATCTCAAAATTTGCTATGAGGTCCAGTTAATAACTTGTCTGACACTGGCACTGGAAAAGATTTCTGGTGACATTACGACATCTCCTGTATGGTGACAATATTAATTCAGGTGTCTGCTGCAGAAGACTTGACTATGGGTTGGAAGGTCTTCACTTAGAATAGCCAGAGATGGGGCAATAAGTAGCTACTTCTTTATGTGGAAAGTCTAGTGATATAACATCAGAAAAACCTTTTTTTTCAGTACTGGGGATTGAATCCAATGCCCTCATATTGAGCTACATCCTCCACCTTTGGTTCTTTTTATTTTTTATTTTGAGACAGGGTCTTGCTAAGCCAATAAGTTGCCCAGGCTGGGCTCAAACTTGTCATCCTCCTGCCTCAGCCTTCCCAAGTGCTGGGATTACAGGTTATACCACTATGCCTGGCCCAATAATGTTTTAATAAAACTCGTGGATGGTTATGATTATCAGGGCTATTTTGTCTGACTTCTTGTGAAGGGTTTTTAAGCACGTATAACTCGGGAATGGTGATGTATGGGTCATAAGCTGGAAAAACCTGAGGAACCTAAGGCAGGCATGATAAGGAAAATTCTGGAAAGCACAGAGGTAAAAGAGCTTTCAAAGAGACTTTTGGCCTGAAAAGTGAGCACTGAGGGTTAAAAGGAAGGGTAGATCTGCAGTCTAGACTTTAGCAATCTCAGAATAAGCCACTTGGCTGCAGTCAGTCAACGCCTGGCTAAATATTCCTAGAGGGATACTCTCCCTGCCTCTGCCACCTTCCCCAAGACCTGCTGCTGAGCTGGGGACAATGTTCCTGGAGCTACTGTTGGAAAGGCAGCCAGGGTCCTTTGGGCAGTGGCCAGCTCTTGCCACTGTGCCCTTATTCAGAGGCACAACTGGAGAGATGATAAATGTTCAGATCTTTCTCTCCCAGAAGCCCCGGAATTAGGTACTATCATCCCCTTTCCCAGCCGAGGAAACCATCACAGAGAAAGCGCAGCTATCTTGGAGCACAAAACTGGTCTGTGCATGGCAGAGCTGGGGTTCTAAGCCCCAGTGTCTGGCTGCTCCAGAGCTGAGGGCCGTCAGCACTGTACTACATGAGACCCAGGACCTCCTGATGAGACCAGGAAGAAGGGAGAGGAGCAACACAGTTCAAAGGGAAGCAAGACAGGAGAGTGGACAGGGACATGTGATGCAAGAGTCACAGAATCAGCAAGAGCGGCAAGAGTGGCTAAACATGGCGGATGACAGAGCAGGGCTTCTGGGCTGGCAATGGCGGGAGGCAGGTCAAGCAAGAAATTGCCGACCAGTGGCTGGGATAGGGGCACGGACTGCTTTCCAGCAAACTCTGAGGATGTCATCCTGCATTTGTGGTTAAAAAAAAAAAAAAAAAAGGCCCATCGATATTGTTTATGACCAAAGTTAGTTGTGTGACATGTTATGCCATGGCATTATTCTGACTGGAGATCCTTTTATTTGAAGATTTTTTTTGCTTGGGGAGTTGAGAAATTGTGGTATACCCTTTGAATCATACCTAGGGAAAGGTAAAAAGAAACATTTCCAGTTGAAGAAAGTAGCTCATGTGTAAAACTTACCTACAGCAATTTACCAGTTCCCCAAATTGATACCTCAAGGAGCCTAAATAGGTAGAGGTCATTTAGTAAAAAGGCTTGGGTCTGGGTGACCATCAGGGTGCCAGGCTGCTCCTGAGGTGAGGACATCATCCATTTTCAGCCCTGTCAGTGGGAGAGACCAGCTGCAAGAGGACAGAGCCCAGCAGCATCTCTACCAGCTGGCTTCACTGCCACCCTGGAGAAAGCCAGGACTAGGAGAGACAGAGACAGACCGCAGCTCCCTGCCAGACCCGCACACCCACCTTCTAGGAGCTGCCATGGAGATGCTGCAAATCTCTAAGGACACTGGTTCAGACATCTGTACTTAGCCCCACAGTGTCAAACTTCTTGTACAAAGAAATCCTCCAGAGTGCCCATTTATTCTGCTTCCTCTCCTTCTAGTTCACAGGCTAGGAGTGGGGCTCAGAAACCTTTATTTTTAATAAAGAATCTTTAAGAAATTCTGAGTAAACAGGGCAAGGTGGTACACACCTGTAACCTCTGCAGTCTGAGAGGCTGAGGCAGCCTGGGCAACTTTGTGAAACACTGTCTTAAGAAAGAAAAAGAGAAAGATACAGAAAGAGAGACAGAGGCAGAGAGAGAGACATAAATGAAGAAAAGAAGGAGGGAATTTTGAGTTAAGGGGCTGAGCGGCTGGGGATGCAGCTCAGTGGTAGAGTTCTTGTCTTAGTATGAGCAAGGCCTTGGGTTCAGTCCCAAGACCAGGAAAGAAAGAGAAATCCTAAATTAAATATTGTCTTAACAAAGATAATTGGGAGTATTCAAATCTCCACTCCCAGCCACACATTTCTGGGAAACACAGGACTTGGCACAGGAACGACAGAGTGAAGATGCTGCGTCGTATCCCCGAGACCGCAGTCAACTCACTCTCTGTTCACATCTCTCATGAAAGGAACTTATAACTTACATCTCCTGGGGTCACTATTAAGAAAAGAAATAAGAATGCTTTACCAGCGTATGTGCACAGCTACTCCTTACATGTGCAGACGGAACAGCCTCCTCCCTGATCCCTTCTTCCTCACTATAGAGTGAAGCACATTCTGCTTTCAGCTAATAAATAACAAGTATCCCTTTGCTACCGAGGATCACAAAGCAAGTACCAAAGAGAGCCAAGGTTGGACCCTGGGCCCCAGCCCAGCCAGAGGGCAGCCTTTGCCCTCTTGGAATCTCAGCTTCTTCATTTATAAAATGGGGGGATGATCCCAGTCCCATGCCCTGTGAGACGCACGGAGGGTCAGAAGCAATCATGGTGGACAGGGAGGGGTGAGCGGGTTTTCAGGAGGTTAATATAATGTGTTGGGGTTGGTTTTTCCTCTCAGACTGGATCTTTATCCTCCCCTAGGAAGATGCAGGCCTTAGGTGTGACTGAGTGTACTTCTGCAAAGAGAACCCAGTGACTCAAGGAGAACCCAAGCTGTTGCAGCATGCCCTGACACTGGTTTCTCAAGGCAGAGCCCCTCCGTTTAATAAGCTGCTCTACAAAAGTTAGGTTCTAACTCTGGATTCTGTCTATTATGAAGGGTTTCCAGGCAAAGCTTCTCCTCCTGTCTGGCATGGTCAGCTCTGCACCACGCTCTGGAAGGATGCGGGTTACAAGTGGCAGTCCTAAGGGCTGGGATTCAGGGGATGCCGCTTTCCCTAAGGGGGCCAGGCCAAGGCCTGCCCTGCCTCACCTTTTTAGGTTAATACCCCATCTTCTCTCAAACTGTTTTTCATTTATGTGTATTTTGTTGCATGTGGAAGAGCAATATGGGAGTGAAAAAAGGTTTTGGGCCAAATAATGCAGTATGGTTGGAAATGCTTCCCTCGTGCAGATTTGGCATAAAAATAAACTTCTCAGAGAGAGGGCTGTTGGTGCTTGTTGTTCATTAATATGCTGAAATGATTTCTCACCCCCACCCTCATTTTGAAGGTTCTTTGAGGCTGATTTCTATTCATTTTTTTCTGGGAAAAAGATAAAATGGGTGGGGGGGAGTGTGAGGGGACAGGATGTAAAACTTATGCAACGTAGAACTTATAAGAAATACTTCCATTTATATGGTGCTCTTAGTTACATAAGGCTTAGTTACATAGGCTGTGATGCCTATGCTTACAGGCCAGTGTCTTCTTAGGAACAAACGTGCTTAGGGAGTTTGTTCCTACCAGGCCCCATTGGCTAACCTTATTGAGTTCTTGAGTTCTAGTCAGGTCATGAAGATGTAGTATCTTCCAAGCCCAGAATCACTGGTGAAAAAATACACACCCACCCATCCATACACACACATACCCACCCCCCTGTGCACATGTGCATGCGTGCGCACGCGCGCGCACACACACACACACACACACACACACACAGAGTCTTCAGTGTACACGTAGAAATTCTGTTCTCAGGAACGCATTTTAGCACGATATGTTTTATGTGGTTGAAGACATGCAAAAGAAAAATGTACGTATTTCCTTTTGTGTTTTCAACCTGAGAATCCGCTATGTAAAACAAAGCCCCAGGCCCTGATGGCATTAATCACTGGTGGGGAGGCTCTGTATGAGCAGGGTCTTCACTGCAGTCGTCACCTGTGAGACCCTGAGCCCACACTCAGCGCCCAGCAGGACCACTTGCTAACAGTACCATGAATACTGGTGTTTATTAGCTGGACACTGGTTGAAGGAGCCTGAGAGCTCTGGGGGCGGTGTCTGGGGACGGGTACCTGGCTGGGGGTCGGTGTAGTCCACAGTGTAGCCGTCCAGCTGTAGGAGTTCCTGAGGTTCCGCTTTCTTCTCTCGGTAGCTGCACATGGCAAACGTGTACTGACTGACCTGGGGAGGGAAAGCAGACCGTGAAGTGGCTCCTCTCCAGCCTTCCCCCCCACGGAGACCCTCCTCACCCATCCAGGGCCTTCCCCCGAGGCCAAACTCAGTTTCGTCACCTTCTACACACATGGCTTTTAGCCTCTGTGACCTCATCTGCAGAGTGGACACAAGCAAAGACTCTGCACCACTGGCTTCCTGTGAGGACAGAATGAACTGACTCCGGAAAGCACTTAGATCTGCTTGTGACATGGGGTCAGTTCCCTGGGAAAGTCAGCTGCTGCCTTTAGTTTGCTCTGATTGGGTTGAGGTACCTGCGGTTGCCACTGCTGTGGGTGAGCATCAGCAATCTGATAGGTCCTGTCTATTACAACCGTGGTCCTGGCTGGGGCTGCCTTGCTTGTGGACACCAAAAGATCCTTGCTTTGAAGTTAGAGACTATACATTCATTCATTCATGTATTTTTAAAAAGTATTTTATTTTCGGCAGACCGGCTCTCAGCATCAAGCTGGACATTTCATTCAGCCCCGACTGCTCAGTGGTGGAGCACTTTTGGTTGCTTTGAAAAAGTCTCCCTTCATCTCAGACAAGTGTGGGAATGACATGCTGTCACAAGCAATGAGTGCCCAACCGCTAGGTGCCAGTCACAGTGGACAATGCTCAGCCCCCGATGACATGGCCATTGTCACTGGTGCCCTAAGTGGCAGCTCTCACTCCACTGACATGTGGCACCTGTGCCAGCACAGGGTGGGTGCTCAAGGCTGCAGGCCCAGCTCCAGGATCCTGTTGTCATGGTATGTCCAGCCCTGGCATGGTCACTTGGCATTTCTACATCTGGCAGAGCTGCCAGGAGCCTGTGGGAAAGCAAGGCTTCTCCCAACTTCAGGCTAAGCTCCTGGGCACATTTGCCATCCTGGGATGTCAAATGTCTGGGCGAAGGAGTGCCATGCCCTTCACCAGTTTGTTCTTTTATTAAGAGAGACATCTCCTAAGTGAGCTTGGATCCCAGGTGGGACCAATTGTAGTCTCTCTTCGGTGAGGTTTGTCTTTGTCTTTTGTTGCTGTTGTTAATGGCAATAAGAAACCGGTGTTCACAAGCCTTATAAAAACTGCTGCGCTGTCCTGAGTGTCACCAGGCTAGGTGAAAAGCATCCATGCGGCGCCTCTCGGTGGTGGTTGGTTTGTCTGTTGCTGCCCTCTGTCGGTGCATGTTGAAAATGTCACCACCCCACTGAGTTTGCAGTGCTTGTAATGTGCACGACCTGCTCCTTGCATGCAAGGTTCCCAGTGAGACACAAGCCAGGCCACAGAGAACTGTTCTTGAAGAGAGTCTGCCCTGACTGTCTGTGACACCCAGGATGGCCAACAACAGCCGCTGCTCTCATGATGAAGGATGAATGCAAATGGGCCTGAGGGTCTGGAGCCCACCCCACTCTGATAGTCCATGATTCCCTTCAGCCTCAGAGCCTCCACCCGTGTTTCACTTTGTTGTGGATGGTCATTGTGCTCTGCACACCATGTGCAGTGCCCACAGCGCAGACATCAAGCACCTGCATCTATGCTTTTTGTGTGGAAGCTGTGCTTTACATTTGGTGCCAACATTCTGATACTCTGCAGCTCAGCTGGAGTATTTGCTACTAGATTTCAACTCCTTTGAAGGCAGGCCTGGGGAGTCACATCTTGGTTCTGTTACCCTGCATAAGCAAAGTCTATCATCGGATGTGCATTCACTGATTGAGTCTGAGGGGTGCTAACGAGGTATGTACAACTCGGTAAAGAGAAATTTGCCTCCTCCCTAATTCATAGGTTACTGTGAGCACAGCCCCAGGTCACCCAACCTGTGACTGGCCCTGTAGGTCACAGACTCCCCAAACTCCCACGTACTGACGATCATAGAAACTGCCGGATGGTTCCCTGGTAATTTCTACCTGACAGTTCTTCTGGCAACATGAGAGATGCTATAGTTTCTTAATGTGATTAGCCAAATGGAGAGGTTCTGATATTCAATTGAGATCAGAAAATGTCATAACACAGGGTGTTATTTCAAGATTCACACATGCACTGCTGCTGCCTGCTTGGGCCTTTGCTCTCTCTTCTCTTCGATGTGGGGCTGACTTCTTGTAGCTCTGTCTCCTGCTGCCCTCTTCTGGCTGAACTGCTGAAGTCCCTCAGGGAAACGGTTTGAAACCACAAATGCTTGTGAGCTGTTGTATTCAGATTGTTTTTATTTAGGATTTGGCCGTTTAGATTAGAAAGTAGAGGAAGGGAGAACGCTCTACTGATGGCAGGCTTGGCAGAACCTTCGCTGTTCTAGAGTGCTTGAAAGGTGGGGACAGAGATTTGGGAGCCTTTGTTTGGGTTTAAGTTTTACCAGGAAGCTATTCCCAGTGAAATGCACATTTCTCTGTCCTGAAAGGAATTTCTGCATTCTCTCTCCTGTCTTCCCTCTCTTCCTCTGCTTCCCTGCTTCCTTTTCTCTCCCTCCCTCTCTCTGTCTCTCTCCCTCCCTCTGTCTCTCTCTCTGGATTGAACCTAGGGACTTTGCACTGAGCTACACTCCAGCCAGCCCCCCTCCCTCCCTTCCTCTGTCCCTCCCTTTCTTCCTTCCTCGTTCCTTCCCTCCCCTTCTTTAACAGTCTCATTAAATTGCCCAGGCTGGGATAGAACTTGTGATCCTCTTGCCTTAGACTCCCCAGAGCGTTGGGATGAGAGGAGTGTGCCCCCACCCCAGCTTTCAAATTATCCTCTGACGAAGATTCTCAGCTGTGTCTCAGTGTACATTTATGTTTGAGATCTACCATTTTAACACATAGGAACTATCCCAAACCTTTAAGCTTGTCTCTAAGTCCCAGTCAGATTTAGCAAGCATAGTATGGTGATTAGATCTGGGGGCTGGCTCTTCCTCTTACCACCCGTGCAGTACTAAATCAAACGGGCGTGCAAACTCACAATAGGTTTGTCTAAATTCCTTTTCATGCTTTTGTCACTGTAGCTGTTATTTTTACTGAACCCTGGGCATTGGTCCCTTCCCCCAGTTCACATACACATGTTCTAGAAGAGCATTCCCTATTATGGCACATTCATTCCTTCATTCAACAAATAGGTGGCGAGTTCGGTGCTGGGAATATAAAAATGCAGAAACCAGACGTGATTCCTTCCGTTGTGTTTACTAGGAAGGCAGGCATAGATCACATTATTTCAGGAATGTGTAATTTTAATAGTGATGAGTATTTTAAAGAGGAGACTTGGTCCTGTTGGGTCTAGCTGGTAGAGCAAATATTCAAGAAGCAGTAACCGCTTGAGCCAAGATTTATGGATAGATAATTGTTTTACAGTGTGAAGTGTACACTTCTGGGGGACTGAGGACCACATGTAATGTGATATGGCTCTGAATAAAGGGTTATGCTGTCTACAGCCCAGACTCCTGATTGCCGTTTTCATGAAGATCAGAGGAAGCACAGCTTTGTAGTTAAACAAAACTGGATCGGATTTTCTGACCAATTACTTTCTAGCCACGTAGCCCTGGACAGTTCAGACAACTTCTCTGGGACACAGTTTGTCTACTTTAAGTAGGAATGAAGATAACGTTGGTGGGACACATCCTATGTGTGCTGCACGGCATCCATTTCCTTCTGGCGACTGAGTCCTGACTTTCCTTGGGAAATCGCCATCTTTTCACTGTCACTCCAAAAAGGTTCACGTGGGTATAACTGCATCTGTAGCTGCAGGTCGGATAGATGGGTTATGTGGCCCAGGCCTGACCAATCAGCATTACATCTCCCTGGTGGCAGTGATTGGTGGAAGGACAGGCACATGACCACACTGGACCAAGGAAAGCTCGCTAATGGCCTGTGGGGAAAGAGAGGCTTTCTTTCCACTAGGTCTGCTGAAATGTAAGGCTTGAGCTGCCAGACTCTGCTACCTGGAGAGATGGTGTGTGAGGATGAAGCCAGGTCAGCAAAAAGCAGAGCGAAGTTTTTATAAAGAGAGACCATGTCCTGGTGACACTGTCTAATCCCTGGACCTAGCTATGCCAGAAGACTCTTCACTTAATCACTAATTTAATTGACCATACAGTTCTTGTTCTTTTCAAACTGAAGCTTGTTTGTGTTACTTTTGTTATTTGCGACAAGACTATAAACACAGGGCATTTGTCAGGTTGAGCACAAAAAACATTCCTGAAGACCCAGGTACATACAAGCCTTACAGTTCATCTGTGTGGTTAACTTGTTCTAATATTGTATTCTCAATAATACTGAGATACTGCAGTACAGAAGGCTTTTTATAATACCCAATATTTTATCTCATTTGGATTTAGTATCTTTCCTGAAAGCTTGGAATAGGCAGAGTTTTTAGTTACAGTATCTGTAGAAAATCAGAAACAGAGGATGTGGACTTGGAGACCACATTGTTTCAAGCTGTGCAAAGTAAACAAGTTCTAGACCATTCTATAGGCATAAATCTCTTTAGACCTCACATCAGCCATTGCTTTTGAGCAAGCTACTTAACCATTCCAAGCCTGAAAAACTGATTTCAGACCAGAAATCTTTTGAATATAGAAGAAAAAATATTTTAAAAATAAACAGACAGGAGTAGACTCCATGAGCTGGCATGGGGGTACGTTAGCTTTCTTTCACTCTTCCCCTTATATACCCAAGGTGGGAGTGCCAACTGTCAAGTAGAACTCTCTGGGATTGGCCTCTTTAATGTTACCAATGCTTTGGTCATGATTTGATTAGCGCTGCTAACAGTGGTAATCAAAGTGTTTGGTCCTTGCCACGCCTCTGTGAGTTTAGAATGAGTATCTAGCAATGCCTTGACTCAGGCTACTGAAGACTTATTTCCCCTTAATCTCTGTGTTAGGGTCTGCAGCTAGATTCAAAGGGCAAATATTGGAATTTCAAACTTTGTTATGCCATCTGTGCATAACAGTGTGTGTGGGTACACTGCCTGGCTTCACCTGAACAACATAAACTCTGAGAGGGCACAACCTGAAGACAGCGAAACTCCCTCTTGTTTCAAGACAACGACCGCTAAAGTAGTGTTTCCCCAAGGGTGGTCTTGGACCCCCTGCATCAGTATATCCTAGGGTGCTTGTTAAACATGTAGATCTCTGGGCCCCAAAGCAGATCCTCTGCATCAGAGTCTTCTGAATGACACCTTGGGGTCTTCACAGTAATGTCCACTGTAGGTGCGCAGGCCCAGACTTGGAGAACAGTGTCTCATCATGTAAGGCCTCAGCCTCTGGCCCAGAAACCACAAGCAGTGGCTTCATTCTCCTCAAAGTTGGGTTGGCAGACTCTGGCCATGTCATCAATAATTCTAGCCCCCATCCTCATAAATAGCAGTTGCTATTGTGGTCCTTCCCCTCCAAGGATGTCCTTTGTTCCTGGCAAGAAGTTCATTTACCATCTGCCATTTGCTCCCCTCCCCCCAAGTAGTAGCACTAGAAGATCTCACACAGGGAAAATTTCAATAGTTCTGGGTTACAATAGAAAAGTGTGTGTGTGTGTGTGTGTGTGTGTGTGTGTGTGTTATGGGTGAGTGAGGAATTGAAATTTGGAATCTTCTCCTAGGTTTTTAAACAACTTTTCTTGTATTAAATATAATATGTTAATATGTTAAGCCATGAAGCTATGTCAGAAATTATCCCTGCCAACTCTGTATAAGATACATTCCATAAAACCTAACACTGGATCCTAAGAGAACAAAGTTGAGACAGGAGCTTGGGCTGATGTCCTTGCTGTCCTGAGGTTTTTACCCTGTTCTTCCCAGAGCTGCATAGGCTGCCTGGGGCAACCTCTTGATCCCAGCTCCCTGACCTGCCCTTAGACTTGACTGGGCAGTGTCTCCTGCTGTTATTTTCGCACTTTGAGTCATCTGTTCCCCCGACTGCATTCCACACTGCACGTGGGTGCTGGCACCTGTGGTCACCACCCGGGCTGCCATCCTGCTTTCAGAAAGCCTGAGACACCTCTGCTTCCTGCACTGGTCCAGGACTCAGGACCTTGAACTTCTCTCCTGCAGGTATGTCAGCACCGAGATTGTTTCAAGGGGGTGGGTTTTCTCTTTATCAATTTGACAAAGTTCTTCTCAGTGGATCACTAAAGTAGGGGATAAGGAAACAGGCGAAGGATGCAGAGATAACACAGTATTTTCTAGGGCGGTCACCAAAACTACGTTAGGTGTTGGCACAGCAAGCAAGACAAGAATGGAAGCAGACAACCTGGGCTTTCATCTCCGCTCCTTGATTCCCTTGTGATGATGCAACTATTATGTTGCCATTGGTGACCATGGAGGGTGTTGGGGAGGCAACCATTTAGGCTGAAACAGCAGGTTCAAGGAGGATACTGAAGAGACATCTATTTAGGTTGGAAGAGAGGGTCCAATCCGCCTCAGTGGCTCATTAAAAGTAATGAGAGTCACTTGTACATGAAAAAAATCACAAAATGCTTAAGTTCATCTCTCCTGCTGTTCTGGAAAAGCCCAGGAGCCCTAGATGGTTTGTGCCCTTTTACGATTTTCAGAAGAGGGTGCATAGATAGCTCTTTGGCTACTGGGTGATTCTTGTCTTCTCTCGGAGGGTCAGTATGAAAGCTTGAAAACATCTGCATTCAGTTGCATGGCCTAAAAAACCACCTCTCCTTTTCAGTTCAGTACACATTGTACAAATGTGGCTAGACTCTGATATTTTTGGCACATTTTCTCTTGTGTTTGTTCCTGAAGAGTTTCTTTCATTAAAGCCTCCTCCCAATATAGTCTCTCCCAAAGCAAGAGGTCAGCTACTTTTAAGTACTTTGTCATTTCAAAGATTCTCAGAGCAAAGCCACACATGTAGTGGAGCATACTGGCTACCTCTGAGGAGAGGGAAGACTCCACAGCTTGGGGAGAGGACCACGGGCCCACATCCTCTGGAAGGCGGCATTCTCCAGACCACATGAGCTCTCCATTTTGAGGACTACCCCTTCTTCTCCATCTTCTTTTGCCTTCTCTCTTTCTTACCAAATAGTTCCTGAATGACCGTGCCAGGAAATATGTGTGAGTGTGGTGGGGAAGAGGAGGAAGGACACAGGATGGGTCAGACTCAGAACCAGTCACACAGTTGAACAGGGGAGGGATCCTAAGAGACCCTGCCGTGCCAAGTGCTGTGGAGGGCACTGGGATGGAGAACTGTGTGCGACTCAGCTCTGCCTCTTTTCGTGAGCTCTCCCTCCCTCCCCAGTTACCCATGCTTTCTTTAGGGTGGGCACCAGCTGTCTTTCCTGACCATGGTCCATTTTTCCTCCTGGGAACAGAGTCGTGATTTTGAGCTGGAGAGAGACAGCCAGCCCAGTGGGGCTGTCGGTGCCAGTGCAGCCCTCTGTCCCTGCTAAGGATTGGGTGTGTGACCCAAGCTGGGCTAATGCAATTTTCTTTCGGAAATGTGACCAACTGGAGTGATCTGAACCAGTATTTCTGGAGCTATGCTAGGCTCTGTCCTTAGCAAGGGTGGGTCGTTCAGCCTTTCAACAATGCTGTGAACCACCTCTGAACTATCCAGTACATTAATTTCTTTTTCTTTTCTAAATCTCAATTAGTTGAGTCTGCTGTTTGTATATAAAAGTTGCAACAGGTACAATTCTAGAAGCAAAAGACCAGACCTCATCGTCCCCTGCATCCTCTCACCATGCCCTGCACAAATCAGGGCACAGAAATTACTGGTCAGCTGGAAAGGTCTCTCTGATGAATCTCTTCCATTGTTTAGCCAGAGAAGATCTTCAAGGGCAGACAGCACTCCAAAATTGTCCTTGTAAATAATTGCTGTGAGGCTCTGTAGTACTTTATACCAGTAACGAAAGCAAAGCTTGTGTCTTGTCCATAGAAAGAGAGCTGCATTTTGCCTTAGTGGAGCAGTAGTGATTCCAGTAGCTCTGTAGAGGGTGTTGTCCGAAGGTCAGACTTGGTGGAATTTTTAAAGTCATTTAGATCTAAAAGGGAGCTGCCTCACAGTGAGATTTCAGAATTATTAGTGCTCTAAATACTAGTTAAGTGCCCAATAAGCACCACTTGTTCCTAATATAAAGTCTTACTTCAGAGTCCAATATACAGTAACATTTTATAAATCGAGTTATAGTGTAAATGCTGTGATGGAGTTTACAAATCAGAAAGAGGCAATGGCAAAGTGGTAACCTGAAAGGTCCTGGCACACAGAAACAGACCCTGTGTGACTTTTCCAGGGTATCTACTGCTGCTTCTGGGAGTTTGTTTTCAGAGACATTCAAGAAAGTAGCATTATTTATATATTACCAATTCATCATTGATTAACACTAATATCTGAATGTATGGAATACATATACTTGGGTGCCGCCTTGGAGCACTGTTAACAGTGCCCCAAAGTGAGGGAGTCCAGAAGACCAGGAAAAAGGAAAACTTCCCAGGTACTGGAGGAAGAGCTGTAGTGTAGATGTGGAAAAATGTCTACAATTACTAGGGTGAAAAAACAAGTTGCAGTGTAATAGGAAGAATTTGGTTAGCTTTGTTTAAAAAAATATTAACCTCTCTGGAAAGAAACACTCTATCAAGCACAGTCATGGGAGGTTGCTTAAGACTTGTGGAAACCCCAGGCACCAAAATAGTAGAGTGCCCCCTACAGGTTACTCAAAATCAAGTATATTAAATAGTGCAAAACTCAACTAAGTTTTGACATGACTACCTTAGAAATGTCAATGTTAATGTCCCTGCTGCCTAATAGGTACACATTTGCTCCCCACTGGGGTCTTGATTCCTGGCATGGCCCTGGTATGGGGGTCTACTCTTTCCATGTATGTCTCACATCTCTGTTTTATTAGAATTAAAAAGAGTAAGTGTGAATTAATTTCTTCAAATATTAAAGTGACATAAGAAGAGGAAAAGGAGTGTCGGGGAACCCTCTGGCTACATGAGTGTCTTCTGTATCTTCCTCTGAGTGGTGGTTACCTGGATGTAGAATCTGGAAAAGCACACTGAGCTGAAAGCTTGAGTTTTGGGTGCTGCAAACATGCCATACGTTAATTAACAAGCATTGGCTCATTCTATCTCATCTTTAACACTGATGGCCCTTAAGACTGATATTAGAGTTGAAGAGTTACCTGCACCAATACAAAAAACCTTTTCTTCCACCTCTTCCACACATTCTTACCGATGGCCCATAAATACCTAAGAGAAAGAGAAAGACAGGAGCTTCATTAATGCCTGAGCCGGTACACGGCCGGACATACATTCCCAGGAAGTCGGGCAACGCACCAGGAGACACGTGGGCTCAGGGGCAGGTGCACATGTGGAACTCTGTGAGAAGGAGACAGTGGGCACAGTCCATGGCAAGGAGGAATCAGGACAGGTTCCAGATGGCACTGTGGAAGATGTCATTACTTGGTGGCTCTGTGTGTTTACGTGTTAAAAGGCTTTTAGGTTAGGCAACCCCAAGAGATATTGTGTGTGTGTGTGTGTGTGTGTGTGTGTGTGTGTGTGTGAGAGAGAGAGAGAGACAGAGACAGAGACAGAGAGAGAGACAGAGAGACAGAGAGACAGAGAGACAGAGAGAGGAAAAATGTGTGAAGTCTTGCAACTTCAACTCTTCCACCTCTCGTCAACTTTCACTCAGGAAATCCTTCCCCCTTGTTACTCTGCTGTAATCCTGGCAAATGCAGGACAGGTAACAAAGGACACTGACCCTCCTCCTTCCTTCTTTCTCCAAGTGATGGGGTTTAATCTTTACACAGAAAGATGACACGATGAGTTAAAACTACATAGACATACAGTGACTCAGTGTAATGTGGGCTTTGAAGATCAATGTTACTAATTCTTTCATGAATTATTTTGTCTCCTGGGGCTGCATGGCCTGTCATATGAAGGCTATCTTGGTCCAGAAAGGGATCCTGTTCACATTCAGACCCTACTGAGCAGGGGGTCTGGTGACATTTGAATACACTCAGATTCTCATGTCATAAACTGATCTGACAACCTCTAAGTCTCCGCTTCACCCTAAAGCAGACAGAACGTCCACTCTGGAACATAATAACTAATGTATCTTAATGAAAGTTTTAGTGTTGGATCTACTTAGGGGCTCTTAAGAATGGCTGTTAGGCAAATCTATGCAGACCTTCAATCAGAAGCATGGGGGCTCTCCTGTGTCCAGCTTCCTCCTTACTTCGTGGTCATCATGGACAATTGACTTTTGCTCCCTGGAAAGTTCTTTGCCTGCCTGGTTTCCCACCTTGTAGCCATCACCTCCTTGGCTGTGCAGATAATCCTGCCTGTGCAATTATCCCACTGCTGTGATTTATTTGTTCTCACATTCATTGTTCTTCTTAGCCTGTTATCTCCTCGAGGGTAGGAACCCTGCTCCTTCTTTCTAAGTTTCTGGCCCAGAACCTTGTTTTTCTCCTGAATTCCTTTCAGTTCCTGATACATGGTAAGTTGTTATAGATGCTCACTCTATTATAGTTGGGTTTGGATGTTAAGCTTTGGAGAAACCAGAGTGATTGCTCTAAATACTTTGATGAGATATTAAAACATTGTATTTAAAACTGCCATCCACCACTAACAAAGTTCTTTGAGCTTTCCTTCTTGTCCCTCAGTCTTCTCATCTGTATAAGGGGCATAATAATCCCAATAATTCCAAGAATAATAACAACAATAATATTATGTTGTTATATAATAAAATATAGTAATAATGGGTTATGAGGATTAAAGCAGAAATATAAAGTGTAGGTAAATGGTTGCAACTAGAGACCATACTTGTAAGTGAAATAAGTCAGGCCCACATGTCTAAACATCATACTGTCTCCCTGGTGTAAGAAACTGAACAAGTAAATAAAATCTAAAAGGTTCAATAGATTTTATGAAAGGAAAAGAAACTGCTCAAAAGAAAATAACAACTGGGATGGGGGAAAAGATAAAAGAAAGAAAGAAGGGAAAAATACACACTCACACAATATAGCTAAGATGATTGTACTACTAATTTCTATTGGTTTATTGAAAGGAATAGTTAATGCTTAATTTTTCAGATCAATTTTGCATGCCTATATCTGGTACTCTGAAAAACTACTTTGAAGATAACAACATGCAATACAACATCCATTGTTGATTTCCTATCACCTTGATTTGAAATTGTGTATCATTTTTAATGCTTTAAAAATATTTTTTTATTTTTTAAAATAAAAAAATAAAATGTTTAGAATAATACCTGGCAGAAAGTAAACAGTTACTATTAACTGTCTGGTTATACCGTAACTCCTCCTTCCCCGTTGAGGCAACAGGGATTGAGAAAGTTTGAGTCACTTTTGCAGGTGCCCACAGCTGCACGGCGAGAGGATCAGGATTTAAATGCAGGGCCCTGTGGTTCCGAAGCAGCCTCCACTGTTTCTTTTTTTTTTTTTTTTTTGGCAGTACTGGGTATCGAACTCAGGACCCTGCGCTTGCTTATTCCACTGAGCTATATCCCCAGCCCCATCCTCCACTGTTTCTACCATGCTGTCTTCCCTACTTCTAGCCAGCAAACAGGTGTGTTGATTGAACCAAGAGCACGAGGGGCAGGGGCAGTGGACCAAGGTTACTCAGGTACAGAAACAAGAAGCCCTGGTGTGTTACTGCACTGCTGGGTAACTACAGAAAGTAACTGTGTACTGTACATTTCAAAGTGCTAGAAGAAATTATTTTAAAGAAATCACCAATGCTCCCTCCTAAAGAAATGGTAACTGAGGAGATAGCTGTGTTTACCCTGCTTTAAACGTTATACAGTATATACACGCATCAAAACAGCACATGGCGCCCCATACATATGTACAGTATTTATGTTTTCATGCATCAGTTAAAAATAAACTTAAACTGAAAAAAAGTTTTAAAAATGAACTACTACTCTAATTGAACAGAGGGGATTTCTGGTTAAAGGCTTCTGAGAGCTGGTGGGATCAGAGAGAAATTCACAACTCTCCCTAGAAAGTGTCAGTTGGTTTGGGCGAGGGGGGGCCTCCCCAGAATGTATGATTCCTGTGGCACTTGTCAGAAGGCGTCCAAACCAAGAGGGACCACGGGCTGTGGAGTGCTGTTTCTGTCTAGCCAGCTCCGGGTCTTTGTGTCCTCAGGTTCAAACATGCTCACTGAACAGAATGTGTAGCACCTGGAGCAGATGGGCAGTCTGCTATGGCAGACACTCAGGTGCCCCCCTGCCAGCTCCTCTCCCCACAGACTAATCCATCTGGCCAGGCAGGAGTGCCCTCAGCGCTCTCTTTGAGCTCTCAGGAGGTGTGGAAGTCTGAATTGCCAATACATAAACCAGAATTCCAGTATAGTGAGCAGCAGTTCATCCAATTGGTTGTGTCTCAAACTATGGGCAAACACCCTAGGGGAATTCTGGCCACATCACTAACTCTCCTTTGGCTTAGCCGCCCTGTACCTGATTCCTCAGCTGTAAAATAATATCTACTATCATAGGGCACTGTGAGGATTTACAGAGACAAACGGTCACTGGCACGCAGTAAGCCTACAGCCCCAGCACTCTGGAAGCTGAGGTAGGAGGATCAGAAGTTTGAGTCCAGCTCAGGCAACTTAGCAAATTAAGACTCTGTCTCAAAATAAAAAAAAAGTGCTGGGGGAATGTAGCTTAGGGCGAATGCCCTGGGTTCAATCTCCAGTACAGAAGAGAGAGAAAGCGAAAAAGAGAGAGGGAGAGGGGGAGGGAGATTGGTTCTGTAAAGGGTTCACTGTGGATACTTTATTTGCGTTTACATTCAGCTTTTGGGCATGACCGCTGGAAAATAAAGTGAGGTATTCCTGTCTGGTTTTAGAACTTTGAATTCTATTGGCATTATGATTCCCAGGTAGTCTTTCTTGAAGCATTTTATAGAATCCAGGCCATCAATTCAGTGTCACCCTTGTCATTTGCTGAGGCCATCTGAGAACTGTGAGAGGCCAGAGTGTGCTACAAAAAGCTAAAAAGAGAAGAGGAAGATAGAATCTCTTAAAGGCGCTAAATCACGGAAGACCCCATGGCCTCAAGGTCCCTCTGCCCTTGGACTCTGGCAGGCAGCCCTCAGGCGGTGCTCATGAGCTCTCCATGTGTGCCTTCTTCCAGGATGGCTGGCCCTGAGCAGCATTGCAGGAAAGGACATTTTCCAGGATCCTCTGCCTTGGGTACCAGACATAGGGGAGGATGGATGAGTGGGGCATGCAAACCAGAGAGGCCCAGGTTTCATCCCGAAAGGACCTGGGCCAAATGCTGCTGCTGCTCTTGCTCTGGCCAGGAGGAGAGAGAGGCTGGCTGAGCGGGGGGAGCCACTTTGCTTCCCATAGTCCCTGTGCTACTTTGGTGCCCAATGTGCTACTATGGTGCCCAATGTGCTACAAGGGGTTGGGAAGCAGGACACATTTTTATTGCCAATTCTTTCTTATTACTATGATTTCTTATCTTTTAAATTTATTTGTAATTCTTAAGAATTATATATTTGAGTGCACAACAGGATGTGGTGTATATTGTACACTGTGGAAAGGCTGAATTGCGCTAATTAATTTGTGGTTGCTTCACATACACATCACCTTTTTATGGTAAGAATGACTTAAAATGTGCTTTCTTCAAGATGTCCAAGTTTGTGGGATTAGTAACTAGTTGCGCAACAGATCTCTGAGCCTTATTCCTCCTTGTTAGGAATTCTTTGTGAAAGTTTCTCATGAGAACAGAAGTTGCAATGAGGCAAGAGCCATGGTTCCTCGGAGGATGCTCCTTGGGGAGTGAGGGAACAAGGAGGCAGCTGCAGGTCCCCAGGTGCAAGAAGTACGGACTGGGGAAAGCACAAAGAACGGATGAAACTAAACAATGATAAAGATGATCAGCAGCAGCAGCAGCAGCAGCAGCAGCAGCAGCAGCAGCAGCAGCAGCAGCAGCAGCAACCGCAACCGCAACAGAAACAGCTCATAGAGCTGTAGTGCTTACTGTATGCCAAGCCTTGTTCTTGTGGATGACAAGGGGAATTGTTGAATGACTATTAAGTGCTACAAAGCATTATGGAACTTGTCAGAAATTAGCCACACATTTGTCTGTAGAGTAAGGGTAGCCTGAAATCCATATTGATTTTACAAACGAATTAACAGAGAACAAATTCTGAACCTGGATTGGTTAGTTTGGTTTTCAAACAGGGTGAATGAAGAAAATGTGGGAAATTGGAATTTGGCCAATGGGGGAAGTAATGCCTAAGCTCAGGGGTTGCTGAGTAAAGGAGCAGATGTTTGTGAGCTGTCTGCTCTTCTGCTGCAGGGGAACAGCATGTGGGCGAGGTACGCTTTTTAAGGACATTTTTTGAAACAGCAGTTTAGATAGCTGTACTTTTTTTGTCAAAATAATCATTTTAATGATAGAAATAATTTTTTTGCTCGCTTCTGTTTTGTTTTTTCAATTCCTTTTTAATCGGTTATACAGATTAAAGAGTTTCATTTTGTCAGATTGGCCCTGCGCCTAACACATTCTGAGTGTTTTCACCCCCATATTACCCAATTTACCTCATTCTCCCCTGCTAGTTTCACATTTGGGGCAGGGTTCAACGTGTGTACGTAATATATTTTGTTCATATTCTTACCTATTCCTACCATTCTGCCTTCCATCTTCCATCTCCTCTTTTCCCTCTCTTTTTCCCTCTGCCCTGCTCACTCTTGCCCAGAAAATATTTCTTGAGTATTTGTGAGTTAGGATCTTGCTAAAGATGTAAGATCTTTCCTCATGCATTCTAGGAAACTATCAGCTTTCTCAGCTCCTTTGTCTTGAACCTAGGATGTTCACCCTTGAGGGCTAAAACACAGTACTAGAGAAGAATGTCATTGATACTTTTGGGATATATGCCAGGAATACAAGGAAGAGGAGGAGGAAACACTGGCTGGATTTCCTCCCTGACAGCTGGAAAGGACTGCGTATACTTAGGGCCTGGCTTACACTCTACCAGCCTTCTTATACCATAATTCCATCTCAGGCCCCAGTGACAACTTGTCCCTCAGATAATGCAATGTGAATTCCACAAGTCCACGCAGAGCTTTCATTCAGGAAGTGGTTTCCATTGCATGGGTGGCTGCTGCTTCCTGCGGAGCACTCTATCCCTGAACCACTCTGGTGCCCTGGTAGGTAGGTAGATAGGTTACAATCTCTCCTGGAACCTTGGACCTGGATTGCTCCATTGACCTTGGATATACTACTGGGAGGGCCCTGTTATCTGCTCTTTGACTGTGTGCTGCTGTGATCTGCTCATCCACTGGGATGTCCACTTCCTGTCCTGTGGATACTTCTCCTGTTTAAACTGGCCCAACCCCTGCTTGGGCGGTGATAAAGGATTTCTTAATCTCTTCTAGAGCATGTAGCCAGTTTTTGTTTTTCAGGGTAGTGTTAACACTTTAAGCCATTGCTATAGCACTTTCAACTGAAGGGGAAGAAAGGAGACCTTTCTGGTGACCAGACAAGCAGCATGATAGCTGGTTGGCAAAGGACACTAGAATATTTGAAAAACACTCCATTTCCTGCAGCTGGTTAAACGTTCTCTTACACGGAGTTACACAGCCCACATTAAGGGTCACATTTTCTGACACTGCGCAGTTTAAGTGATTTAGTTCAATAGGACATGGGTCAGCATTCACCCAATCATAAATGAACATGTTCTGTACTGATTATAGCTTGATCTATAAAATGAATTCATAGTTTACCAATTCTTTTTGCCCTACTTGAAATTATTTAATTGGACATTCCACTCAAGGCTTAAGATAATGAAGATGATCATACATTTTCAATTTGTTTGGACATTTACTTAAATGATGGACTAAACCCTAAATGGCAAGTTGATTGCTTGAAGGTGGCTATCACAAGTGTTCATACCTCATGGAGGTGGCTGTTGATGAAGGGATAAAAAAGTAATGCACAGGGTCAGAACAACCTGCACGCCTTTGCCTAGCCATAGTGGACTGTAAAGCCTCCTCACAGGGAAGGCCTTGCATACTTGCTGCAAGGTTTGAATCATACTGGAGGGCTGGGGATATAGCTCAGTGGAATAAGTGCTTGCCTAGCAAGCACAGGGTCCTGAGTTCGATCCCCAGTGCCGAAAAAAAAAAAAAAACCTTAACTGAATCATACTGGAAATTCTCTGGGGGAGAGAAGGGATGGGGGAGAAAAGAAGGAGGAGGAGGAGAGGAAGTAAGAGGAAGGGGAGGGCAGAGGGGGGCGGGAGAAAAAGAAGCAGAAGAAAGGAGAAGAACAGGAGGAGGACATTATTCTCTATGATAATGAAAATGTAAATATTATAATTGTTAAGAATTGAGGAAGCTTACAGCAACTATGGAAGTCAAACATTTTAATAATGTCTCACAAACCCTGAAAGCTTCCTTCCATGTCACTCTGTGAAAGTCAGTGTTGTATCTGTTTTATTAATTTAAGTTTTGCAGTGTTACAAGAGCTCTACTGCTGAGCTACAGCCCCAGCCCCAGCCCCAGCCCCAGCCCCTGTTTTAATTTTGTCCTGAGTAATGAATGGTGCCCTAAGTCCAATGGCCACACCAGGAAGAAACACTTACCCAGAATGCTTCATGTTTTGAGGCTTATCCATTCGGACAGCAAGTTTGATTTTGAGATCCTGATCTGGGCAGTTTTTAGAAACTGTCATTTTGTGCCATTCGGATTGTTTGGGGCTATTCGGGGTGGGATGAAGAATAACCTATAGGGAAAAAGGACAAACTTGTTAGCCATAAAAAAGAAGCATCATCATGGACATGCTTTTATGATAGGTGGTGAGACTTGTCCAGGTCCTTCTGCCACAGCCCCATCTGCTCACTATGGCTGGCTCACCACATGTAGCCATGTCTGAGGCAGAAAGGACATTCTCTTGTTCTCTTTTCTCTCTTTCAGACTAACTTTCTTTATAAAGATCATTATTTCTGTGAATCTGCTTTGTCTATTCTAAAGTTCAGAAGTACTAAGGAAGCCAGAACTGAGGACATTATTCTCCTCATCATCAAGTAAGAAGAGGTAGGAAAGAGAAATATCCCCACATAGTAGAGAATACTTTTAGTCTGCTATTTTCCCTTCATTATTTACTATTTTAAGTGGAGACATTTCTCAAGGCTTACAGTAGACCATGGAAGGGACCTTATCAGGTGGAGGAGGAGTGGGAGACTAGAGAAGGGAAGGGATTTGTTTAGGGTTAGACGTGTCAGCTGGATTCAACTGGACTGGGAAACTTGTGCTGGCGTGGAGGACAGCCTCAGCTTGCAGAAACAGAAGCTCTAGGTCAGTGGTGTGGCCAGAGATGATGCTTGCATTTGGGTCTCCTGCACCCACTCTAACCTCACAGCTGGGGTGAAGCAATAAGTGGACAACTCAGGCAATCTAATTCTCGGTATGTAATGGGAGAGTGCATGCTCGCAAGCCGTGAGGCAGGTGAGGACTGCATACTCAGGCAGGAATGAGAGAGTTGGGAAATCCCATGAACTAAGGGAACATGGACCAAATCTTGGCAGTACAAGACTTGGGCTTGCTCGCATCTGCTTCTGTGAGGGCAGCATGCCTGGTATGTTTCCTGTCACTCTCGTTTTCAATGTATGTATTTTCACCAGGTGCAAGGCAGGCAGATTCCTTTCCCAGGCTTCTGTCTCCAACCAAGGGACCCAGGTGGGACTCAAAATCTCAGGGCTGGACTCTCTGACATTCAAGGTTGCACTGTGATGGCTGCAGTGATATTGTAAAAAAAACATTTACTATTCATAGTCATTTTGACTCTGGGGACAGCGGCAGATCTGATGTATAATGTGGATGAGGATATACCATAATGTTTTCTGCTTGACAGAAATTCCATAAATGTTTGGATCAATTTAGGACAGTGAGGAGCCTGACAGTGCAACTGCAGAGACATGAAAGAGGACTTCCAGAACTTCAGAGCATGGCCAGAAGGACGGGGCACGCGCGTTTGGCAAGAGGGGAAGATTCTGAGGGGATTAATGGCCATGTGTCTTTTACTGTACCACATCTTTAAAAATGTAAATACAAACTGTAGTTTTAATCAGATTGTGTATGACTTTCCTCCTGACTGTGGAAGAGCTCTGATAAGAGTGGAGGCTGTAACAGAAACAGCCAAAATTCAGCCTCATTTATGCTGTTTTTTCACCTCTTTCACTCTCTTCTTTTAACCACAAACCTTCCCATATTCCCCTCTATGATGAAGCAAATTTGCGCCATATATTCTTGCCAAACACACAATCCCAACCTTCCCATTGCCTTAGAACATGGTCTGAATTTTCAGACCAGTGGCGGTCATAGAGATTTTTTTAAATTTTAAAAATTAAAAAACTGACAATACAATAAGGCAACATCAAAACAACACAAAAACAACAAAAATGATACATGACCTCAAAACAAAATGATAGAAATTTACAATGGTTGCTACATTACATACTGTTATCTTTAACAAAGTTGCTCAGTCCACTAGACATGAGAATGTAAGACTGATCAAACAAAGCCAGTAACAAGTAAAAAAAATAAAATAAATAAATAAATAAAACATTGGAAATGATGCAGAGCTTCACCATACAAAATTGTAGGGGTTCAACAATGGCTCTCATTATTTCCAGATCAGTCACTCTGATTACCAAATTCAAGTGTGCAAAATTGGTCAAGAACAAAGAAAATGTTTTTTTTTTTATTTTTAAAAAATAAAAGTACAAAAACATACGAACAAACACACCATTTAGCACAAAAAACAGTACAGTCACAACTAATCTACAGACAAGGTGACATGGTCCCAACAGTGGTCATTGCTTTATCCATTGATATCTTCGAAGTGTAAATATATGAACCCATATACAGACACGCAAATTTAGTCATACAATTAATCTTCTCAACAACAGAAAAAATACAAAAACCAAAAATCCAAAGACAAAAAACAA